>JAVYIG010011122.1:0-63284 GCA_035222895.1 Strongylocentrotus droebachiensis
GCCATTATTTAGTAGTCAGTAGATTTGATTGTACTTATTTATGTTTAATATTTTCTCAGTTGTTTAGTTAGTTTAGTTTTGTAAGCATTTAAATGTACGAATTTTTTTATTTTTTATTTGACGAGTTTGTTCTTTTAGGACATACTCTTAAACTACTCATGAGGGACCTTAAATCCACAAGCCTTGCTTTCAACCAAGGTCACCTCATCTTTCTATTGTAACGCCATATTCTGTTCACTCCTTTATATTCATGTCATATTTATAATGTGTGTTATGAAAGAAAGATAAATAAACTTGAAACTTGAAACTTGAAACAGAACGTAAAGTCTGTACGGCGCATCCGCTAGCTGCACGCTAGCGCTCAGCATGCATATCGGGCTAGGCTCGGCATCAATCCGGGGCATCAAAATGGGGTATGATGCGTGGGCCCTGCCCAAATTGTCATGACCCATATGTATCATATCATCCTCAATGTTGTAAGCTCCAAAAGGATTTACCTCTCACAAATTGGAAGGCTAATTCCTGCGCAACCTAATTTTCATACCCTTTCCAAAAGTGAGCAGTGCTCACCCAAGCATGAATTATGTTCAAACTTTTTGGTGTCATATGAAAGTTGAGTATATGAGCTTTCCATACATATAAAACTTTTCCCCCTAGAATCATATATTTGTTATTCGGCAGCCATTTCAAAAGTGTATAGTTTTTTTCGGGACACACTGTATATGTGTACGAGCCTGTGTCACTTTAAATGTTACTCTTGAATACACTTCAAAATCATGTGATGGAGTTAATACAATTGAGAATAGAATATACCTAATTGGTAATATCGATATATATTGGTATTACCTAATATCGATATTGCCAATATATCGATTATGAAGTATCAATCAGTTTATCACTGGTTCTATCTACATGCATACTTTATTGCCACGTACTGGATATGAAAGAGTATGCGGCAGGTCTGCAGCAGGTCTATATGAGATATGAATATTCATGATGAAGAGTCTGCGGCAGACCTGCCGCAGACTCTTCATCATACTGAAAGAGTATGCGGTAAGTCTGCGGCAAGTCTGCGGCAGACCTGCCGCAGACTCTTCATCATACTGAAAGAGAATGCGGCAAGTATGCGGCAAGACTGCAGCAAGTCTGCGGCAAGTCTGCGGCAGACCTGCCGCAGACTCTTCATCATACTGAAAGAGTATGCGGCAAGTATGCGGCAAGACTGCAGCAAGTCTGCGGCAAGTCTGCCGCAGGAGTATGCGGCAGGCTCATTTCTTTCCTATGGGGATTGCGACGTCTTTGAGCAGGACCCACAGTCTCCTCGTTGTGGATATTGTGGCTGTCTACCTGTGGCTCACAGGGTGGCACATTCAGGTGAGTAGTTTGCCCTATAGTTTGATCGCAATAGTAACACTTTCAAACTCATTTTCCTACACCCATGAAAATGAATATGTGGGACTTGGATCTAGACCTATGTAGTTTTGTACTGTAGGCCTAGTGTAGGCTACCCTAATTCACACACAGCTGCATTAGTAATACTATCCTGGCTGTGTATTAAAGGGATCGTTTAACAATGTTAAATCTGAGATGCAAGGCCCTACATGTTATCAGTGTCTGTGATATGGTGTAATATTGAAGCCCTAAAAAAAAAATTGTGCTTCAAAATGATCAAGGTCAAGAAGAAGAACTTGAAGAAGTGCCACCCAGTAATGAGAGGGGGGGTGTCTGCATGTCCTGAGATAGGGGGTACATTGAGCAGCGTTCCTGATTTAGGGGGGTCTCCAAGGCAGGAAAAGCCCGTGAAAAGCCGCGAAAGGGGGGTTCGGAAATGTTGGCAGTGCTCAGATAGGGGGTCTTTTCAAAACGAGGGTACAAGCATACGCGTACCCTAAATAACACCGAGTGGGGGGGGGGGGGGGCCGGGACCAACAACAACCTTTGCATTTGAACTTTCAGAAGTAGGAGTACATAAAAATTAAGTGCATATTATATGAAACTCGTATAAAGAATCATTGCATAGCGAAAGGATCGGACAGAATAGGAAACAACATCGTATGAAGAAAGTTGTAAAAAGGTAGCCGATTTTCGGTGTTCGCTCACGAGCCCCACCCACTAAATGTTTGTACGATATGACTATCAGACTAGAATCAGAGGCGTGAACCCAAGGGGGGTGCCCCAACTTCTTCAAGTAGCCCCTTTTTACATAGGAAAAGTGCCCCCCTTTACTTCAGAAAAGTGCCCTATTTATTTATAATAGGTGCCCGTTCCTAATTATTATAAGTACCCTTTACCAATGATATAAGTGCCCCCTTCACATTTGATAAATGCCCCTATTCATATCTGAAAGGTGCCCTTTATACTTGTAAAAGTGCCCCTTTCCTTTGTATTAAGTATTTGTACCTCGTAAATGCCTCTTCTCCTCCTGATAAGTGCCTTTTTTCATCTGAGATGAGTGCCTCTTTTTACCCCTAAGTGCCCCCTTTATTTTGACATGCGCCCCCTTCTTCTTTTTAATAAGTGCCCCTTTTCCTCCTGATATAATCGCTTTCTCTTTTACTGTAAGAGCCCTTTCCCCTTTTCATAAATGCCCCTTCTCACACCTATGATAAATGCCTCTATCATAATCTGATAGATGCCACTTTTCCTTCCCTACAATTGCCCCTATCTCTTTTCTAATAAGTGCCCCTTTTCATTCTCACATGTGTCCCTATTCATCTCAAATGAGTGCTCTATTTCAGGTACATGAAGTGCCCCTGACCACCTCTGATAAGTGTATATTCACCTTTATAAAATGATGACGTAGATCCTAATCAAATGATTGGTTGAAAGCGTACACGTGACCAGGCATTTATTTTTGCCTAACGCGTAATTTTGGTAATGACCGGTCATTACCACATCTTGTTGTTGCTATCGTAACCATTGAGATTTCATCGTTTTACTTTTTCCCGCGAGTCGCGAGAATGGCTGCCGCGGCATTTAAAGTGCCTACTTTTGAGTTTTGATTTATTGAATGGGACTGATTCTGCTAGTACCAAGAAGAGCATTAAGTTTGGCTTTGCGAAATTTGAAGCTTTTTGGGGCCTGAAACAAATTGAATTGAGTGAAATCAAAACCGACAGGCTTCGACTGGATAACGTTTTGTGCACTTTCTATTCAAGTCCCCGTCGCAAAGATGGATCGTGGCCGGTATAGCAAGAAAACGATGCAAGTGATCAGGTGAAGGCACAAACCCGCGATCTCAGCTAGTGACATGGAATCATACAATACTCATCGGTGCTCGATTGTGACACGCCAGCTGGATTACAGAACAAAGTCTTCGTCGATTTTATGAGCAAAGAAGCCAGAAGATGGTGACAACTGGTACTGCAATGCTCCAGTTGGCAAAAACACAATGGGACATGAGATGAAACAAATTTCCCAGAAAGCTGGATGCTCAAAGTTGTACACAAACCACTGCTTAAGAGCAACATGCATCACGACTCTGGATAGAACCGGTTTCGAGTCTCCAGACATTCAATCAGTGAGTGGTCACCACAGTGAGCAGTCACTCAGGAATTACTGTTACACTAGCCACGAGCGGAAGAAACAAATGTCCTCACATCTTGGGAGTCATCTCTACGAGAAAAGAAGCATCAATTTGCCTAGTTCAACTCAATCGGTTCCAGATCCTGGTCCTGTAACAGGTCCAAGCAGGCATAATCGCGCCTATTCCATGCACACGACCAGACAGCCGCTTGAAATAGTAGTTCCGGATCGTGACTCAGTCTCAGATAATATAGATATTCATGTGAATTCCCATCAACAACTATCTTTTTCGCTTTTGCAGGAGAAGGTACACCAGGACCTTTCAACGACTTCAAATACTTTTCAAATCCACGATTGTATGGTGAACATTTATAATAATTAATGGAATGTTCAAGACAAGACTTTTTGTAGATCTATCATCTAGGCCTAGATCTAGATATACATGTACATATGTTCGGCTTTGACTTGAGTTTGACTATTTCAGCTTTTTAAACAATTCTTCATGATAATGATGTACATTATCGCTGTTTGGAAGTTGCACTTTGGAAAGACATTTTTACCTTGCTGGTTCGGGTTCTAAGTTACTTCAAGTTCTACATAGACTCGAGTCTCGAGTCTAGACGTTCATTGTTCAAGTTGGAGTTTCAATTTCAAGTTTTTCTATGACCTGTTGCATTGATTTACAAGTTTATGATGGATGATCCTGTTGATATAAAAGGTAAGACTAAAAAAGTAAGATCAAAACATTAAAAAACAAACGAGTTCTAGATCTAGTCTACTTGTAGAATCTAGTCTAGACCCTAGGTTAGAACTTAGATCTAGAATAGACCTAGGGCCTAGATCAGTCTTACCTAGTCTAGATCTCATTCTTGAGATGAGGGTGATTTATCAAATAACAAGGATCCACGTCATAATTTTATAAAACAAATAATACACATCATTTTGTTCGGGCAGTAGTAACATTACCCACACTCGGTACCTTTGAAAAAGTCTAACCCGCCCTCGGGTATCGTCTCGGGCGGGTTAGACTTTTCCAAAGGTACCTTGTGTGGGTAATTCTTACTAATGCCCTCACTGCTGTGTATTATTTGTATACTTATTAATGCCTCTTTTCAAATAGGGGAGGTGCCCCTTATATTTTGACCAGTTCCTTTTTTCCTTTGTATGCCCCCTTTCTTAAAGGTGCCTCTTTTATTTTATCACGTGCCCTCTTATCCTTTCTAATAAGTGCCATTTTCCTTCTGATAATTAACCCTTTTCCTTTGTAATGAGTGCTCTTTTTCCCGTTCGCATAAGTGTCCTTTTTCACCTCTTGTGAATGCCCCTTATCAGAAGCGAGAAGTGCCTCATTTTCACATATGATAATTCCCCTTTATACTTTGACACGTTCTCCTTTTCTTTTGTAATAAGTGTCTTTTTTCATTTGGATAAGCGCCCCTTTTCCTTTCACAATAAAATGTGTTCCTAATTTAAAGGGACAAAGATCAAACTTTTCTTTAATTTCACGCAAAGCTCGCAAGCTTGCATTTAAAGTTGATACAAATACAATTATGTTTCTTATTCAAGGTCTTTTTAGTTTTTCATGATAAGATTGTGTTTAAAAACCCTATAAGGATTTTTGTTCTTGTCTCTTTAAGATGTAATTTTTTTCGTACTGCGACCTCACAAATCTTAAAATTTTGTATGACTTATTGAATATTTCTATGAGTTTCGTATAGCCATACGATGAATTTTAGAAGTCTAAACGGGGGTAGCATTCACTGTGCCTCCGTTCGTTGTGAGCACTGTGTGCAGTGTATTTCGTGAAAGAAAAAAAACCTCTTGAGTAAACATCTTGAGTAAACATAACAACTTGAACATTGGCCAAGTGTTTTGTTGGTTAGTAGTCTAGACTTCAGTTTTTCTCCCTGCTGATATGTTAATCTATGATCATGGTAATTTCGGATTTTAGAATGCGTTGCTAGAATTGCTAAAAAATCACTTTTTATTCAGTTTTTTCGATAATTATGCGCGTTGAATATTAAAAAATCTAAAAGAAACGCTAAAAACTCGGATGCATTCTGTGCTCCCGTGCAAATTATGGGGAATATATCAATATAAAAAGCGGTTGTTTGATTGGTGAAGAAAAGTGAACATGTGTAAAACAGGAGGGCTTTTTTTCTTTTTAGAGGACCTGTTACAACATGCTATCCATAATATAGTTTGTTGAGTGTCCCAACGGATAAGGCACTTAGGAGAAAAACAAAAGTTAAAGATATTTTTCTACACGACAAACGGGAGAGTTGTCCATGTGTACGTCAAAATACACTCGCCAAATTGTCAATTAGAGATTCGCACATACACTGTTGGTCATAATACGTTGGAATAAATGACAGTAATGAGGATTAATGCCCCACAAAAGGGCACTCATATAGCACATCGACACGGTTTTGATCCTGGGGCATCACAGTTACGAGGCCATTGATTTGCCACTGAACCATGACTGGACGCAGGCGGGTAGGGGGCAGTTCCCACAAATACAAAGAAAACAAAGAAAATGCAATAAAATGTTCAATAATTCATTGAATTTCCCCCGGTCCCCAATATAAAAAATTCCTCTGTACGGCCATGCATTATGGGCACACAGAAGACAAATGCCCATTTCCCATTCTCATACGTCACTTGCTTTTTTTCATCTCTGGTGAGTGCCTCTTTTTGTAGGTGTAAGAAGTGCCCCATTTTCACCTCTGATATTCACCTTTTAAAAAAAAACTTTGATGCGTGCTCCTTTTCTTTTCTAATAAGTTTCTTATCCCTTTCGATAAGTGTCCCTATTCCCTCTCATCATTAAACAAATTAAAATGAATTTTCAGACCATCACACCCACCTGCAAAGTATGAAGCTTAAATCAATATCTTGTGTGGTGTATAAAGAGAAACCATATAGAAATAATCCCTCATAAGGTAATCACAATGTAGGGCACAGTAGGGGTATATACTAATGTCTAGAAAATGGATTAAATTTCGCTTTGAGATTTTCCGTTGTTGGTGCCCTTTTTGTTGGTGCCCAACTTTGAAAGTTGCTCCGCTGCCCCTGCGTACACGAGTGCTTTCATTATTTATTATTTTGCTAAAACAAAAGCAACGTAGTTTGTACTTGAAAAAGAGGAGTATAATTATGAAAGACAGTACCAGGCCAGTGAAACTATACCTATATTCTCTAAGGCTAATTATGGGCAGGGCATAAACTCACTGTAAAGGTGCGGAAAGGATTTTGCAGAAATTTGCAACCCAGTACTATTTTAGTATTGAAGACGGTTTTAGGATGGATGTTTTAGAGCACGCTTACCGTTTTTTTTTATATTTTAACAAATTTTTGTTGAATACTTCTTAATCGAATGTCAGAGATTATCCCCTTTCGCATTTAGTTCATATCAATACTGCTCATACTTTTGTGTGTTGTCAGAAATCAAAGACGGTCGCTAAAAAATGTACTTTTTGGGGGGAACGCTATGGGACAGGGTTTTTGCAATGGGACGATGATATTCATTCGAAATATACTTTAATCGTGCAGTACAAGAGTCAACAAAATTTGAAGGTGGACATCCCCCTCTCTCTCTTTCTCACTGAAACGCCATTGATGTTATGTTATGTTATGTTATGTTGTTATTAATTTTGATAATCGGTCTAATTTTGTTCATTTCTTTGTAACACACATGTACCAGTGAACAATGAATTTCCATTTGTTATGGACAATAAATCAATTCAATTCAATTCAATTCACTCTACTTGACTAAGTAATAACATGATAGAGATACATTTGAAAAGATAATGATCATGTCATTAACCTATGTTTGTACATGCTGTGTGATGTTCGACCGTGGAGAAATTGTCTCTCCTCGCCCAGACTCCGGCGCATGTAGCTAAAGTCTGCTACGAGTACGAAAACGTTGTCATGCCATTTTACATCCAAAAAGAAAATATATCCAGCAGATCAAGAATTTCTAAATCCGATCGGACTGTTCGTCGGTTTCGTGGGATGTCGGTTTAGTAGGCTATCGGTCTCGTGGACCTTTTTGAAATGTCGGTCCCATTGATCGTCTGTTTTATGAGCTTTCTGTATAGTGGTCGATTTCAAAAATAAATAAATAAATAAAGCATAATAACGCAAACACTTAACAAGGTTTAATTAATAATACATATATTCAGTTTATTGCAAAAAGAAACCACAATAATTATATATATTATCGTATGGGCCTATACGCCATACTTTTGTTCCTTTAAAATATAGGAATAGATAAATATGAGTCTTGGTATGTAGGGAAGAGTGGGCATAGTTGAACCATGTACATGTATTGGTTTTTGACCAAAGGGAAGATGCCGATCTTCGTTTCTTTCTTATTTATTCATCACATATCTTTCCTACATGTGTCTGATTTCTGCTTCCATGTAATAACTTAATTCTTAAAGGTATAGACCAGTTTTGGAAACGTCCCCCCCCCCCCCTCTCTCAAAAAAATGAAATGGAAGCTCTTATTACCAATCATGTGAAAGAATATGTTTCGACTAATACGTGATGATACAAATTTTGCCGGGAAACCGCCTACTAATTGATATATTTGGTAAATTGTTATATCTATCCGGACCGGATAGATATCGCGCACGTGTCGCGTAGTCTCATATACATCTTTCAGTGTACAGTGCTTATAACTTTACCAAGACTGGTCCAGATTTCTTATCATTTGATGATTCCAGAACCTTGCTGTACACACCAATGCTAGATGATCAACTTTTTCTGATCGATTCCACAACGCTTCTTTCACAATGCAATCGCATGACCAGAACTAGTCTGTACCTTTAAGTGATTTATTACCCTTTACAAAAATCAAGTTTTAAATCAACAGCGGAAAGGATGCTCATCTTTAATACTTCCCCTCTCAAACCCTATTTAAAAAATAACACCATAGCATCTACGTGACAACATACATAGCATAAATATTTGTTTGTAATACTGAGGCAAAGTGAAGAAACATGATAAACACCACAACAAAAATTTCGGCCATATCTAATTTAAAGTTACTTTTCCGAGGATGAATTTTGGTTTTCCAGTTCTAGATGAGGTTCCCCAGTAAGCGTCTATAGGCGGAAGTTTAGGCAAATCCCTTTGATCGCAATTACAAATCGTTTTCACATCATTTGATTTCCACGTCCAACACACTTTTGGAGACATTGTCCTTATTGGAAAATTATCATTACCCTGTAGTTCAGTTGGTTGTCTTGCTTGCGTAAAATTTAATGTAGCGACAGTAGTTGCGACTACCGGCGATGTCGATGGCGATGAAGAGGTCGACGTCGTAGAATTTGTAGCTGTTACCGTTCCGTTTGATATCGTCACCACAGTTTGTAACGACGCCCTCTCAGGGCTGGTTTGTGAAATTGAATCTGTGAAAAACATTCCATCAGTTGATGTTCCATGAGAAAGGAATGTAGAATCTACCGTTTTGGAATCTGTGGAATCGGGTGTCGTGGTTTGCGTTGGTATGTCACTGTAATTAGTATAGATATCTGTTTGATTCGACACTTCTGTTGACAATGTAGGTGCGTGTCCGGTCACCATGGAAACCGATACAGACAAGGTCAAGTTAGTGACATTCATGGTTGACATTGGATTGCCTGTGCTAGTTGGATTGGCAGTCGTGGTTTTATATTTTAGTCGACGGGGATCTGTTGGTTTCTTTGATAACGTTGGCGTTGGTCGACGCGTTACTTGACCTGATGACACGGATATAATGTCGGTATTCAACGTGGAAGCTATGATCGTCGTAGATTCTCCAACGGTCGTTACCTCTGTATAAGTTTCCTCGGAGGTGTGCGCAAAGGAATCAGTAGTGTATCCTCCATCGGTGGCAACGCTCGAAGGATCTGTTGTCTGATCTGGTACAGTTGATACATCTTCTCCAGGCAAAGTTGCTTGTGTAGGAGAAGGTGACGACTTGTTTTTCATCTCTGAATATTCTGTAGATGAGGAGACTGTAGGCGTTTCAGAGGAGACGGTATCCGTCGTGACATATTGGTCAAAAACTGTTGTCAAGGATTTCAAATACGCTGCCGATGAAGATTGCGTCTTTTGAGGAGCGGAATCGTTTGCGCGATATGTTATCTGTTCGGTTGTAACATTTGCATCAGTTTTAGTATTAGTAGAATAAACTTCCGTAGTAACATACTCTCCAATCAAAGTGCTTGGCCCAAGTGTCGAGGATGCAGGTTTAGTTGGAGTGGGTTTCGGAAATTGTGTTGTAGCTGGAGTTGTATTAGATATACGTATCGCGGTTGTTGCTTGTTCTTTCCCAATTGTAGTTAAGTTTTGCGGTGGCGTTGTTTGAGCTGTTGAAGCTACTATTTTTGTCGTTTTAGCATCTTGTGTTGTCCCCTTTGTTGATGAGGTGGGCGTGTACATTGTTGTGGTAGGTGTGGATGTTGTGAAGGTGTGCGTGACGGTGGCGGAGGTAGAGTTATGAGATGTTGAGGAAGGCATGTTCACTGTCGAAGTGATTGTATCTGTTGTCGAGGTAGGCGTGTCCGCTGTGGCGGTGAGAATGTGTTTTGTAGGAGTAGGCGTTGCTATGTGCGTTGCTGTTATGGAGGGAGTGTTTGTTGTGGAGGTGTGTGTGTCTGTTGTGGAAGTGGGCGTGTCTGTAATGGAGGTAAAGGTATGCGATGTTGAGGAAGGCGTGTCCACTGTCGAAGTGATTGTATCTGTTGTCGAGGTAGGCGAGTCCGCTGTGGAGGTGAGAATGTGTTTTGTAGGAGTAGACATGTGCGTTGCTGTTATGGAGGGAGTGTGTGTTTTGGAGGTGTGTGTGTCTGTTGTGGAGATGGGCGTGTCGGTGGTGGAGGTAAAGGTATGCGATGTTGAGGAAGGCGTATCCACTGTCGAAATGAGTGTATGTGTTGTCAAGGTAAGTGTTAAAGAGGTGGCTGTGTGCGTTGTGGGGTTGGGCGTACCTGTTGTAGAGATAGGCGTTTGTGGTGTAGAGGTGGGCGTTTCTGTTGTGGAGAGGAACGCGTGTGTTGTCGAGATCAGCGACTTCGTTGTAGAGGCGGGTGTGTTTGTTGTGACGTTAGGCGTGGTTATTGTGGTGGTAGATGAGGATGTAGATTCTGTTGATGTAATTATTGGTGCCACCGTCGTGATCAACCTTCTCGGGGGCAATGGCCTTCTTGTGGTAGTCCTCCACCATGGGTACGAACTTGTCGGTACAATCTGAAGAAGAAAAATAAAACAAAATTGTATTACTCATCACCTGCAATATGAATTTGAATATTTCAACTTTACTGTGGGAGGGAATTCCAAATGGAAAATAGCAGAAATCGATAATGGTAGCAGTATTATTCCTTTTTGGGGGCTCAAATTCCTTCCTGACCAACAAACAAGATTACAAACAGGGAATTTAAAGTGATCGATCATTTTCAATTATAAAACGGTTCATGCCATTGTATCTCCCCATATGACGGTCATGAGTCTCAATGGCAGCTCAGCTAGCATCCTTTAAACATCCGAGTTTACCTTTTAGTTATTCCATCTACACTAGCCATTATGGTAGCTGGAAGTGGGCAAGGGTAGTCTCTGTTACATTTCAAAATTGTATGCATGGACAATACCTTTTCGTTGTTTAAGAAAACCTTGTAACATTCAAATGAACTCATACTGAAAAAGTTTGTTCATAATAAATGAAAAGGAAAAAGTATATCAAATTAAAAGTTTCTGAAGATTAATGAATAAAGTTAACAAACCCTCTGCTTGCAGTTATATCCTGTGTACCCTCTGTGACATATTTTTTGACCTGTATTGGTATCGCACGTATATTGGTCGTAGTAAGTGGGAGGCTGGCAGTGGCCTCTGCAGAAATGGCCGTAAAAGTTTGGTTGACAATATACCGCGTACTGCACATCCAATCTGGAAGCAAAGTGAACATGATGACAGTGCAGTGAAAATCAAATTAAATAGGTGAGTGACATGAGAAGGGGCGTGCCGTTAATTGTATCACCTTTCCTACTCTCCCAGGGCCTAGCTGGGAAAGGTGACAACCCAAACGTGCCGACAATCGCTCACATATTTTGTTTAAAGAGGTGTGACCTTTATTGTGTTGGTGTACAAAATCAAAAAGTACTTTGAAAATTGGCTTGATTACGTTTTTAACAAATAAAATCCATGATTGTATTATATCAAAAACATATGATAATTGAAATGTGATTGGATCCGCACATATGGCAGGCATAGCTTTCTATTTAAGGAGTGCAAAGTAGCCTTGTATTCCTGGGTGTGACCATGCTCTATCATGGGGATATACCAAAGAAAATGCATATCATGCCATAGTGTAGGGGATTGTGGTATAGGGGTTCATTTATTTGACTTTCAGTCGAAGGTTTGAGGCTTCGAATCCTAGCACGGAACTAAAATCATTTGACAAGTTATTAATCCACATTTGTCCGCACTCGATTCCATGCAGGTGTGAATGGGTACCCGAGCGATATTATTCAGCCGCCAGCTATATGACTGGGGTAATAATGTTTGGGGTCCAGGGGCGTCACAGTGTGATGGACACGTGCGCTATAATTATAGAAGCCTCAATTATCATAATTATCACCATTATTATTATTTTTATTATATTATAATTATTATTATTATAATCATTAGTATTATTGTTATTGTTACCATTATTATAATACTTCATTTTGTAAGTACTCAAGAGTGCATCAAAAACAATTATAAATTTACCTCGTGAGTAGCACACGTACGTTATTCGGTGAATTGTCATTTGGTAAACAACCAGTTCGTCTACTATCCAATAAGTCTATTTTGTTAATATGGTATACACTCACCCCGTCTACTACCCACATGGTCTAATAATCATTTCGTCTACTTATCATTTGGTCTAATTTCCGTTGTGTCTAATCTCCGATAAGTCTACTACCCAGCTGATCCCATGCACGCTATGCCATTAGTAAAAAAAAAATCGTCTTCTTGTCTTCAACTATCTCGTCATCTCGTCGGCACAATTAAGCTTCCGTAAGTGAGCCTTACCTCAAACCATATCTGACAAACAGCCAGTTGCGAGTAAAACTATTTAGTTCCGTTCTTCCAGGCGTCCACTCGGTGAGGGAAAAGATGTACTCGGTCACCGGCTCATTGCGGTAGCCCCACATACCGACGTCCCTCACGTTTATCGTCACTCGAATTCGACCCTGAATGTGAAACAAACATTAAGGTAAGTATGAATTTCAAAAGAGAGTATGATATATCATCGGTAATATAAACTAATACATTTAAGCAGGCAGTCATAATTCAATTATTGAATCCAAAGTCTGATAAAACTATATTATATTTTCATTAAAGATGCATTTCTCGAAATGAACAGACATTTGTATGTTCCACCAAACAATGAAAACAAGTAAATTAAATATTGAAATCAATCTGGTCTGGAAAGGGGGATGCTCATGAAGGTCAGGGGATGGGGTCCACTTTTAGCTCTACGTTTAATGCTTAAGCCGCAGAGCATAACTCTACATACGATGACGTCATCAAGTCATCTTCTGTTTTTCGTGAGATTATTCCGGGTTTTGATGCTCTTGAATTCAAGCTTTCAAACAATTATTTCTCCTCTGCATGACACTTTATGAGCAAATATTAGCAATTATTGTATCATATGGCTCATAAGCTTCAGTTTGATATATGATTTATCCATTACATTTTTCAGTAAGGATATTATGGTCTTTAACAAACCTAAACCCCGAGCACTATTGTTGTTGTGGGAGATATCGGATCACCGAGTTGGTTTCTCTAGCATGATGTCGCATAACTTAACAAACTAATAATATGATAATTTTAAACTGAATTGTCAAATCTTGTTGTGAATACTTTGCGTTTTGGTGCGAATTACGTTTAATAAACAAGGTTATAGTATTTTATCATTACTATTACTCTTATTTCTGGGTGATGACATGAGCTTAAAGCAGGAAAATGACTGCTAAAAGGCAAACAAACGACGAAAACATGATGTCGCATAACTAAACAAACTAATAATATGATAATTTTAAACTGAATTGTTAAATCTTCTTGTGAATACTTTGCGTTTTGGTGCGAATTACGTTTAATAAACAAGGTTATAGTATTTTATCATTACTATTACTCTTATTTCTGGGTGATGACATGAGCTTAAAGCAGGGAGATGACTGCTAAAAGGCAAACAAACGACGAAAACAAAAACACCTATCCATGTTAATAGTGCACATGCACGTCTAGTCCTTTAAGACTGAGGAATTAACGCCTGCTATACCAATCAAAGACTAGTCAGGTGGCCCGGAAGCTATCACGTACATAATGACACCTGTCGCGTTTCATTTCCGTCGAACTCGTTGGCTTGGCAACGGATGCACCTGACATGAAGCGTGACGTACAGTGAGTAAAGCTGACCTATCTATCTTGCATCAACACTTATGTGAAGTTAAAAATGCAGGTTGAATCAAAACGTATGTGACATTTAGAGGTAAAAGTAATTCAAAACAAACTGGAAACCGATTTAGGCCTGGCAAAAGTGTAGCCAAGTTCTAGATAGAACCGTCAAATAAAAGACCGTTAATACTTGCAATTACAAAGCGCTTCGAAATTGCTTTAAGGATATATGGGTCATTAATACAACATAACACTAGTTGATTTGATAAAACTAATACAGAAAAAATGCTTTAAAAACAATAACAGTTTCTACATTTTCTAGGACTACTATACCCCTTCGACTGCGGGCCATGTCCTGGACAATAGTACCCCTCCTACCCTTCCCCTTAATATCAACCCCTAAGGTAACGACCCACAGGACTATCAAACTACCAGACAACTGCCTAATTATACACTTTAATTATGTAGTATTGATAATAGGGTGATCGCTCTGGAGGTAGTTGTCAGAAGGCAGGGTCCGAGTGAGCTAGGGTAGTTGTCTGGGCTTGGATAGTCCTATGGATTGTTGTCGCGAGAGAAATAGTACAACTGCCTTCGGGTTGGTTGTCCAGATGTATTTATACGGGGAATTGTTTGTCCAGGTTGTCATCTGTTCACATGTGTTTACATTCCTCGGATATAGGGCTACTCTGTAACCAGTAGCATAACGTGGGTCTATAAACATCGAGAGGCTACCGGCATCATGAGTGGGGGCACCTTTGATCTTGAATATCGTATTGCAAAAGAGAAAAACAAACTGCCTTTGCACTTTTAATATTTTTATAACAACTTGTAAATATTGTGATTTTGTTGGTATTGTTCAATAAAACACATTAAAAAAAAAGTAGGGGCACCTTTCTCTCCCGTTGAATGAAACACAAATGACAAGGATTAATGGGGTTGATAGTCTTTTTTCCCACTTTCCTCTTCTTTTCCCCCTCTTTTCTCCACCATAACAATGTTGATCAAGGGGCACGTAAATCCATGCCCCCCCCCCTCCTCTAAGCTACGCAACTGACTTTAAACCAGTAAAAAAATTGCCACATTACCTCCCAGTATGGTACTTGGATTTTCAGCGGATTCGGATGACCGCTTGGAAATCTTGACGGCAGATAGGAGAAATCTTCGCTTGAATCTTCGCGTGAATCTTCGCGTGATCGTATCATACCGGTGTTCCATCGTCCGTAGTCACAGAAGAGATCGCCCGTTGATGTGTAGGGGTAACTATATGGATGAAATTAAAAGGAGAGCAAAACGGTTTTTAAAATAAAGGTAGAATAAATGTGGGTGTAATAATTATGCTTGACATCTAGTTAGAAGCTCAAAAGAAACTGTATTGGTTAAAACATACTTATCAGTGCTTGTGACTTCCACTGTATATCTACAGAGATGTTCCTGAGTTGTTTTACATGCCTGACATATCACCACAAGGTGAAGCTTTCAAATTTTAGACTTATGAGATATGTATCATTACAGTGGGGAAAATGAAATTTCGAAGAAGACAGAAACTCTCAAATTTACATAAATTCAGCAAAATATCCCTTTTTACCCCTCCCCCCTCCTTAATAATTGGATGTCGACTATTTGTATTTCAATCAATTTGGTGCAACTGTGCAACAACCAGATGACCGGAAAATTCAATGTACTCTTGCTGTTGTTGCCAGCCTGCAGTCCTCCAACATGCAACACTTCACTACCCTAATGAAATGTTACAGATTGTCAAATTGCCAAGTGTTCAAGATGTTACTTATTTCCTCCATTCTCGTGAATCACATTTTATCTGTTCGCACTGCAACATGCAGCAAAACATTAGCGTACACAACGATTGAATTAGTACAACTATTTATGTAGGATATTGCCGTTATTTAAAACCGGATCAGAATCACAAAGATAGTAGACTGTAGTATTACCCTATCATTGAGAATCTTATACCAGGGAGGTGAAAGAAAGGAGGCGAAACTCTTGTAATTTATTCTAACGCATTCATGAGTTCTAAAGCGTAACAATGGGATGTGTAACATTCCACTTGGCTTTGAAGTTCCATGGTCCGAACCGCGCCTCCACTGCGGGGACTTTCAGAAGCCAAGCACCAGTTTTACATTCATTACAAAATATTAAATTACCGGCAAAATTTCAGTGTAAATCAAAAACTTTATTTTGGAATTATATTGGGAAATAGTGCATCAAACAATTTTGTTAATGTATTACTCCGTCCTTCCTATAATTTGTGTGCCAGAGTTGGTAAAAGAAAAATTACATCCTGACAAAAACTCAATATTTTAGGATAATGCGCTAATTCGTGCATGTTTTAATGTCCCGTTATTTAATCCATGATTTACAATCTTCAATAACATTAAGTTTGCTAATGCGTGTTTTTTGTATTTTTGAAGTTTAAAAAAAGGTTACATTACACAAGTTGTGTTCGCTTGTTCTACTCTTTACACATTCAACAATGGATAATAAATCATTGAAAGGGACAGCGAACAGTTGCTGTGATACCATTTTCTGATGTAGGAATTCTAAATCCTGAAATTGCATGCGCTCTTTTGTCTCACCACCTGGTCAACAGTTGTTGATTAGCGCATAACTTTTCGGCGGCTTGGAGCATGGGGTCAAAGGAGAGCGGCTTGATTCCACTCCTTGTCTATCACGTCCCCATTCGTACATGTTATATAATTATAAACATTGAACATTTGTTCAGCTCGGGCCAACTCTTAAGTTCCAACACTTTTTTGTAAAGTTCTTGCATCTTACCTTGATTGTCTTGTGGCGCACACCTGGAACTCATAGTAACATGGTTCACATTGCCCATGCCTGACGTTACAGCAGCTACCACCCGGATTGATAAACTTATCCAGTCGTAAAGACACCACAACACCACTGTCACATCTCTGCACAATCTAAACAATGAATACAAATCAAACGGGCTAGTATAGTAGCATATCTGTTATAAAGTATGATTCTATTATGATCTTATTTACCCAGGGGGAGTTTCACAAAGATCCTAAGCCGAACTTGATTCTAAGTTGGACTTACAAATTATTGAGAGCCGTTTGTAGCCTGAAAATAATGTATATACTTAAAAGTGAAAATTCAAGTATTTTAGACTTTTTATAAATTCCACATCAAGAACATGAGTCTCTTTGATAATAGAAAACATGAATGATTTGAATCAACATTTCATGCCTTTTAAAATATAACTTTTACAAAATATTTTCATACTTGCTTACGGCTTTCCCTAATTATCAAGTCCAACTTAGAGATAATTTCAACTTAGGATCTGTGTGAAATACCCCCTGGGTATAAAGCCTCATCAGATACTGTTTTTCTTGAAGACACTGCAATCATATTATTGCTTCAATAAAGTAATAGCGCCTGTAGGAGCTAAGGCCAGAGTAATAATTTCCAAAGGCTCTTTGGAAGCACATGGGGACATTATGTGATATGCGATATACAAGAACAGAATATTACTATGGTTATTGGTGATTACTATCCGATCATTCAAGGAGTTTCATTATACAAGTTACCCATTGAATACACCTGGGTTGAGAGTGGCAAGTGTAGAAAAAATGACTTGCCAAAAGACATCAGTAATGTGGGAGGAATTTGAACCACATACTATGTATTTCACATTTCGTTGAATTATCCATTAGATCACAGCATTTATACCAGCTCTTAAAGGTTTAAAAACCCACTTAACTCTGGGCAATCATGCTTTTTTTCTTGCCTTTTTCTTTAGTGCTCCCCTGCTTTGAAAACGCTTGCATTTTTTTCATTAAGAAACTGGCCACCAAGACCAACTCAAAATATTCCCCTGAACTAACCTACTTCAACAATGTGTAAATGATGACTAAATTTGAAGAGCTGGCGCAGTCTTGTGAGATTATAATGGCTCCATATCAAATCATAAAAATGCCGTGATTCATCACTTTATGCCCATCTCGGGTGCTCTGACGAAAACCAGTCAAAGCATAAAAGTCCAATTGAAAGACATCATATGAGTTAATTGTAAATAGTTGGTAAATGACCCCCATTGTTCAGCGGTATATCCCGTCCTGTGCGAATCCCCCAACCCCTTCCCGTTTGGAGACCTAAGGTAAATCATGGGGGGGGGGGGCAGAAAAAGAAACAATTAGTATAATTTATTTAAAAAGGAGGAAGAACCCCGAAAAATCATTTGTAAATCACTGGTATCGAATTAGAAATTAACCACTTTTGAATTTTATTTTCAATAATTATTATTTCCGATCAGAACTCCAGTGATATTTGGTCTACAACAGGCGGAGCTGCCACGATGCATTCGTTACCCCTCCCCCCCCCCCCCCTGCTTGTCGATTCCTGGATACGCCATAAATGCCGGGGGTTTTAAGAGTGTAAAAGTAGGTCAGTAGTCGGTATAAAGACAGACAGGACAGGAACACGACGCTCATTTTAAGAAAATACAATAAGCCGCTTTAAATCGTTTCCTTTTTCCTTCCCTGAATTCTTTCATTAACCATTATGTGATAGACAAGAGACACAATAGAGAGCTCAAGGTAATAGCTGAAAACTCTTCGCTTGACCGAAGGCTCTCATAAAAACAAAGGGGTACGTCATTTAAACATCTATTGTTTAAGAATCGTACAGTTATTACTTATAATTCTATGAAACCATGTAAATGGGTAATGGGTAGGTAGATGTTCTTTGTTTTTCGCAAATGTGTGGGTTTAAACAAAAGTCGCCTGCTTCATCATATATTAAGCGGATATGAACGTCATAATGGGGCAATTTTAAAATGAGGTCCTGTTTTGTTATATTTACCTAGCAATTTGAGGTAGGGTTTTTTCTTCAAAAAATTTATTTCAATAGGGTCTTCTTATGATTGAATTTCCCCGTGTGTTAAAGCTTCGTAATCTTATTTACTTTTTCACTGACAACCGAAAAAGAAAAAGAATTTGACTGCATGGAAAATGTTAGAGGGAGAGCAGGTGAAGTGGGGGGGGGGGGGGGGGGGTAGGGGAGGGAGGGGTCACTGGGGTCATGAATTAATAATGATGCTCTCGAACTGACTCATATACATGTAGATGGAGGTCTACTTGTCTTATAGTATACCTTCCGATTACAAACTAACTTTTTATGCCTGTGAGCTCGAGGAATAAAAAATAACTATTTAATGGCTGTCGCTACATTTTGTTTACCATGGAGCCACCTTTGCTGTTTTCAGTGCGATGATGATGGGATCACCATGAAATAGTTGTTGATTTGTTCGACTCAATCGAGAGATAGGTAGAATACCTGCCCATGCCGCGCGTTACACTGCTTCACGTAGTTACCTTTTACATAATTCTGTGAACTTACTTGATTCATATATTGTTTACCTTCCTATGCCTTGTTATTCGTCTTTCATTATGTTTTGTCTTTATACGGTAGTTTTAAGAATATAGGTCTCTATATATAATTATATTACATGTAGTATTTTTTTAACTTTTTGGTTTATTGTTCATTAATGTAAATTCCCCATGTTTTTGTATACTATTGCTAACTACTTTCTTTGTAAATCTAGTTTATAAATCGTTAATTTCTTGAATTATGTAACATATTTTTGATTGTTTAGACCAGTTGATGTAAAACGCTTAGAAACATTTGAATTAAAGGTAATACAAAGTTTTGGTATGGGGTCATGAATTTGGTTTAAATGAACATATTGGAAGCATATGCGATCCTACAATATTTGATGATCGTTGTCGCGGTTGAAATCGAGTCTAAAGTGATGAAATTGTAAATAATAAACTCTTTATGTTGTATAGCGCCCTCTCAAGACTGATATTACTTAAGCTTTATAACAACGTTTCTTGACTACAATCAACCGATTTGCTATTCCCATTTGGAAATTATATATCAGAACTGCATATCCTGAGATTTTCATGGTCGCAGCAACCATGGAATGGCATTAGGCGCTATTTGAAATATTTGAAATTTACCGGGAGCACCGGTAAATGTTTGATTATTCAATTTCTCGAAAGCAGAAGTGTTTTAGGGGTTAAATTTTCTAGTGCTTATATTACATCCACAGGGGCATCCAAACATATCAAAATTGAAAAGAATTGCTACTCATCCAATTTTCAAAATTTACCAAAACTTTGCATTACCTTTAAGCACTATAGAAATCATAATTTCTTATTGATATTATTGTTATTATTATTATCATTATGGTTATTAGTGTTATTATCATTAACAGCAGCCTGAGCTAAAGTAAGAATATAATGCAATTGTTGGAAGCACTTATCTAGACGTTACATCATTATCATTGTCATACAGGCCTATACACCTCGAAAAACGGAACATAAAACTTGGTACGATTAATGATCATGGGAAAAGATATCTCTTGGAGAACAAAATAAGATTAGCTACCTTCAAAAGTATATATTAAAGACGTACTTACCTTTAAAAGGACAGTTAGAAAGAGAAGGCTGCAAATTTTAGTCCGTGTGAATAAAGTTCCATTCATGTCGATTGAAGACCGAGCTAGTTAGTGACTGGATATGTTGACGACATGAACATCTAGCACAAGTCCTTGTAGCTGGGTTTCTAGGAGCTGTGGAGGTGATGGAATTCGTGGCCTGGTAGCTTGGATCTCATCAACTCCTACGTGTGCTTTTAAATCATACAGGCAAGTTAATGTGGGCCAAGAAAAATGATCTGGCTTTAGGCATGCCGTACGTGTTTACGTCTATGTGATAAGTGACAAACATGGATGGATTGCGGCAGTACCCATCTAGAAAAGTCGTGACTAGCTTCCGCTAACAAAATAGTACAAGTCATTAAGTCAGTGATGACTGATTGGATATAGGCGGTCTTATCTTTTGCAGTAATGGTGGCTTTTGAGATATATCCTGTAGCTCTTTCTACACCACCTATCGTCGACAGTTCTTCTACATCCTTCTCTTTGTTTTCCTCTTGTTGTTTTGCCCATATCCGGAAAGCCAAATGTTATGCAATTAATTGAAACACTAGCTCACCAGCGCGACGAGCTACTGTTGATGAAGACATGATCGAAAGTTGTACCCACATATCTACAGATCATGATTATATTGTACGAGCTTGTGAGAATTTTGTTTCCACTTTTGTTTAAAACGACGATGGCTTTTCAACAACAAAAATCGTGAGGCAGGTCGTGATACATCTATCGCAACTATAAGCTTTACTCACAATTTTTACACCTTTAAACTTTGTCACCAAATCTTTGGATCGAATCAAGCACAAATATATACCGGAGGAATCCATGCCTTGACTGAACTAGTCAGACGACCATAACCTTGTTTCCTATCACCAACATCCTAACGGAAATAGATTCCCACAAGAAGAGAGAGCAAAAAACATTTAAATTCGCTGAGAATGGCTTTTATTTGTTAACAGAGTCAAGGGTGATGACCCCACTTTGCCTATTTCGATCTTTATACGAGGGCTGCTCCCATTTGGACAACACAAGCTCGATAATCCGGTTGAAAAAATAATTATCTAGCCGCAATTCGTGCTTATAATGGCCTTCTAACGATGAGAGTAACGTCAGTTTGGCACGCGAGGCAATTAAAATAGACAGGCTGACTCATTCTAGATTGATGATCTTTTTCACCAGCGCATGATGTTAATTTTTCCTGCCAAGTAGGTATATTGTGATACATGAATTTGACTACAAACCGAACAAAATATATAGCCTAAGCATATGGAAAGCAGGAACAAATCCACTATCAGGAATTGGAGGAATATACCATCGGTCACAGAGGAGAGTTGATACTGAATGTTCGCTAATGTTCATGAAAATGTATGATGAAGAAAGAAAAAAAGATGCAGAAACCAATAAATCAAAATCAAAATCAAATCAAATCAAATCAGTGGCAGCAACGGTTCTAAAGGGGGGCTTTGGGACTCCAGCCCCCCCTCCCCCCTCCCCCCCCCCTCCCCTCCCCCATTTCATCAAGCACTCCCCCGCATTTTCTGTAACTACGGATTAAATTAATTTAAGCGCACACCTATACATGACTATAAATTATATGCAAGAACCTCTATTGCCTCCAAAGCCCCCCCCCCCCCCCCATATTATTCTAAATTCAGAACCGCGGCTGATAAGTGGCTTAGCTATGCTCAAGTGATACGTGCCTCGTTAGCAGTAAACATAATAACGAAGGAATGGGAATACTAAGGGAAAAGATGAATACTAATAATATATAATAATAATGATGATGATGATAATAATAGTAATAATGATAATGATAAGAGTAATAATATTAAAAATAATCATCATCATCAAAATAAGTATGATAAGAAATATAGTTACGATAATAACAGTTACTCTTTCCATTATTATTAACGATATATCTCACATAAGGCATCCAAATCTATTTGTGTATATTATGTTAATTTAGTTATTACAGGCTTACAGAAAGAAAAAGCTAAGCAAGATCGAGCAAGAACGAAGAAATACACCCCCCCCCCCCCCCCCCGCCTCAACAGAAAAGCTTAAAGCAAGGGGAAACAAACAATAGAGGGAGCTAGGGTTGGGGTTTTCATTGAAAATATTGTTCACAAATATTTCTTCCACCCTTCTCCCAAACAAATTTCCAATTATCAAAACCGAGAAGAATTATGACATATGTATTGACTTTTAGGTGGTCTGTCAACGACAGATCACCTATTGATTTCGCTAGAATTTTATTTCTTTATTCTTTATTCTTTATTTATTTTTATTTCTTCCGTACACTTTTTTGTCCACACGTTTACTCGAACTCGACATGGTCAATTTCCGTAAAATTTCTGTCAGTCATCAAGCCCTATAATTTCAAGTCTAATTAACTTTTTCAAGTTCATGGGGTTATCGTGACGTCATCCAGGCGCCATTTTGTAAAAATCAGGTCCTTATCATATCTCAATAACGAGTCATCAAAAATGAACCGTATTTGGTATACATCAACTTCAGGTCAAGAGTCAACTAAAAATGTCAACAAATTCCGCGCGTGCACCACGACGCGCACGTACGCGCGCATTAAAATTTTAAAATGCTCAAATTCGTTCCAAATTAATTTTGCATACGTTTCAGGCCATTTTAAGCTTTTTGCAAAAAAACGCGCGCACGCACATGCGTGCGCGTTTTTGCGCGTACTTGCATTTTGCAAAGTAAAATCGCCAATTTTTCTCTGTCATCATATTTGGCACATTTGTTAAAGCATTTTGATACCATGTTCACCTTTTTCTGACCATTAATAACGGAATGAGCGTCCGTTAAGATTCTCATCCGTGCGTGCGAGCTTTTATAATACATAACATACATGTGCAAAAACATGCCTATACAAAATTCATTGTAACTCTTCAGAATAGATGGATACCCCCCATTTTTTTTCATAGTTAGATAGATTCTGAGTCGGAGATATGATTTCTAGTCTCATTTGACCCTCAATTAACTCATGACGTCATCATAATGGCCTCCTAACACGAAATTTCAATTTGCATATTATGACGTCAGCAGATTTTGGGAAAATTAATTGTATCTCTGTAAATATTGATCAAATTTCTTTCAAATTTTGATATGTTTTATCTGAGGATATTATCTACAAATGCAGTTTACACAATATTTCCTTTTGACAATGGCATCATGGCGTATTTTTGCAATTAAAGAAGACATGTCAATTTTTTACATTTTGCGTGTATTCTCTATGGGACATGACTTTTTCTCAAAACTTGATTCTACATTCTCGTCTTTCGCGAGCAATATCTCCGTCGTTTTATCTTTGTTTACGCTGGGCTTTGAGTATGTTGTAGCTGAGACAATAAGCTATCACAAGTGTTTTCTTTATTTTTCGATCAGATGCCGGGATCATGCTCATATTTCACTTACAAAGTGGGATTAGAGAATTCCATTTTCCGTTTACGTGTAATCTCTATGTGAAATGTTTTGGTATATCGGTAATGCACTTGACTTCCGACCTCGAGGTCCCTGGTTCGAGTCCGGGCGTCTCCAACAATTTTTTTTCTTCACTTTTTTTTTCTTTTTGACCTTTCACTGTACCATCTCCTTTGAATATTAAAACACGTAGAATCGCAAATAATGTAATAAACAACCATATTTACTTTATTATTACCCTATTATCACTTGATCCATTACTTTTTGCGTGTAATCCTTATGGGAGATGACTTTTTCTCAAATCTGGATTCTACATTCTTGTCTTTTGCGAGCAATATCGCCGTTATTTCGGCTTGATTTTTGTTGATTTTTGAGTATGTTGTAGCTGAGACTATATACTATCTCAAAGTTCTCTCATTTTGTTCAGTCTGATGTCATCATGGTCTGTTGATGATGATCATCAACATCATCATGATCGTGATGATCATCATTATCGTCATCACCATTACTATCAAGATCATCATCATCATGATCATCATCATGATCATCATTGTTTACATGTCTATATAACTTGAAGGCAGACCACCTTATTCGTCCTCGTGACGAATTAAAATCTAGTTAATTTTTCTTTCCACCGAATGATGATTTTGTATTTGTGTGTCGCCCTCATGGTTCATGATGATGGTGCAATATTGTGGTTTTGTGATAAATAGTGAAATATAACTTCTTCTTTTTTTTCTTCAGGGTGAGCCGTGGTGTTTTTGTTTTGTTTTGAAGCATTCTTAATTGCACACATTTAGTACAAATGAAAAAACATACATCTTCATTTTTAATTGATATACATAATATGTAAGGAAAATTGTACAGCCCTCAGAATGGCAAATATTTAATTAATAAAACAACATGATTAATTTTTTTGTCTTCATTTTTTGGACCCTCCAACAGGCCATTTTATTGAAAATCAATCTCCAAATAACATATTTGAACACATGTACCAATGAATATCATATAATAGTTCAGAATAAGATATACATAACGAATATCAACCATAATAAGCGGTTATTGAAACCGTAGCATATTGATAACAATAATATGATGATAATGATGATATACAGAACATACATGTAGATTAGGGAAAGAAAAAAAAATTAAATAAGAATGCTACATAATGACTAAAAATGATATGGGAAATTCAATATACTCATATTAAAAGATCAAAATCCTCTCAAAATGTATCCATTTTTTAATCGAATTTGTCAGTTTTGTTAGCAAAATAATTATTTGCCTATCTTCGGTTGTTTCCTCTAATCCAATGTGAACTTCCTTCCAAACCCATGTCTTTAAGAATAAGAAGATCCAAGATATTACTACACCGTTCCCATAATGTTATTACCATTTCACATTCCACAAATATATTTGCCTATAAATTTCCTCATCTTTACGGCAAAATGGGCATTTATCGTTTGATATGAATTAAAACCTATATAAATGATGGTTCACAAAAATAATATTATGGATCAATTTAAACTGAAATTCTCTCGATTTATTATCCAATGTGCTAAATCTAGGATGAAGAAAAGCCTTTTCAATTTCTCCTACCGACATATTTTATGATGATTGCAAAGTATGAAAACTAACAGGAGGGTCGGTCATTTTTTTGTATACACGCATTATATACATTCTGTGAATAAGCTGATTCAAATTGAAAAGTTTTCTTTGAAAACATAAATTAAATTTTTAGACCGTCAACTGAAGTATGCTTTTTTAAATCGATTTTCCATTTTTCAGGCGTGTCTGCATATATTTCTTTAATCATTGCTATTTCCTCTTCATCTAGTCCCATACATCTAAAATAAGTATCTGACTTCAATGTTCCTACTTCGTCTATAATATGGTACAATTTATAGATATTTTTTAAGAAAATATTTTCATGAAAATATGTTTTTCCTTTCTTATGAATATACCTATTATCGAAGATTTTTTTCTTCTTCTTCAATTGCATCCTTTTTAATAAACACATTCATATCAAACCAAATATTCATCATTTCCTGGTAGTAGTTTGGTAGCTGTATGTGGATCATGTTAGGTAAAAAAATTACAAGAGAAAATTAAATTTCCTCCAATTGGCCTCGGTGTAAATTGGAAGTATTTTTCCGATTTCACTTTCTGGTCTCCAGTTACAAGTCTTTTGAACCACATCACCCTTTGTACCTTCACAAAAAGTCTAAAATTAAGCATTTTCAATCCTCCTTGTTAAGTTGTTTGTAATCAAGATATAAACTACTTTTGTTTAAATCATGTTCTTCCCTCAACAAAAAAAAGTTAAAGCAGATTTCATTAATTTCTTTGAAAACCCGTTCAGGCACCGGAGTCAAAATGCTAACATAAATCAAGTTTGAATAGTCATATGTTTTTTGCAAGTGAATTTTTCCAATCAGAGTGAGATCTCTTTGTTTCCACCGATTTAACAATTTCTTAATTTTGCTCAAAATCTCTTTATAATTAATTTCGTCAGGGTCTTAAGAAAAAAAAAATATAATATTTGTACAATGTCAGCTTCCTTTCCAAAAAGTGCAGTGGATATCGTTTGATACTCAAACGATTCATTTGTCGTTTTAGTCTCTTTTTTTTTTCTTCATTGGAATTTGTGTTGTTCGTCATAGAAAATCTTTAGTAAGAGAGACTTTCAGAAACAGAGATAACTAAAGCAGGAAAGAGAGAGAGAGAGAGAGAGAGGGGGAGAGAGAGAGAGGGAGGGAGAGAGAGAGAGAGGGAGACAGAGAGAGAGAGAGAGAGAGGGAGACAGAGGGAGATAGAGAAGGAGACAGAGAGAGGTACCATATTTTATTTAAAACTTTGAAGCATGATGATTCTTCGTTCCGATTGTTGATTTAGCCCCCTACCTGGTTACCTGGTTGCCGCCGTCAGTTGCTGGCGATTGGCGACCACATCTGCACATCTTTTTGTTGTCTTTCTCCATTTGTTTCTATCCTGTGCTAATCTTTTGGCTTCTGAATATGTGAGACCTGTCCATTCTTTGATGTTATCAAACCACTGCTTTCTCTGTCTGCCTCTCTTTCTTTTTCCTTCTACTTGGCTTTCTATTATTTGTGCTGCTAAGGGGCTCCCACTGCCACGCAGAATGTGTCCAAAGTAACCCATCTTGAGGCGGGCCACTTTTCCTAGGAGATCTCTTTCTGTGTTTAGTTCTTGTAGGACACTGAGGTTGGTTCTTTTGTCCTTCCAGCTGATTTTGAGCATTCTCCTCCAGAACCACAATTCTGCTGCCATGATGCGATTTTCATCAGCTTTGAGCAGTGTCCAGCTTTCAGCACCATAAAGTGAAGCACTCCAAACCAGGGTTTTGACCAGTTTTATTTTCAGGCCGGTTTAGATGTTCCTGTCATTCCAAAGTACATGCATGTCAACCATTCTCTTCTTCGCTATAGCTATTCTGATCTTTATATCAGTGGTACAGCTGGCATCGCTGTTCTTTGTAGATCCAAGATATTTGAAGCTTTCCACATCTTTGACTGTTTCCCCGTCGATCTGGATGCTGCGATCGGTATCTGAGGTTTTACCAGCAACTAGGAGTTTGGTCTTTTTAACATTTAGATGTAAGTTGAGTTTCTTGCCGGCATCGTTTACTGCATGTGTGAGACTTTCAATTCCATCTTTGGAAGATTCAATAAGTGCTATGTCATCAGCATAATTATCTGAGATTTGAGATGTTTTTGCCACCAAATTTAATGCCATAGTGCGCAACATCTGCTTCCCTCATCCCACTTTCCGTGTATGTGACGAAGAGGTATGGTGATCAGATGCAGCCCTGTCTTGCACCTTTTCCTATCTCAAACTCTTCAGTGTGTTCACCATCCCAACGGATTCTAGCTCTTTGGTTTACATAGAGAGATTGGATTAAAGTGAGGTGTTTAGGGAAGCCCATGTCTATTTGTTGTGGCTTACAGAATCAAACGCCTTTGAATAGTCTATGAACATAATAAAAGCTTGTTGATCCATGGCAATCACCTTCTCAAGTAAAACTTGCAAACATACAAGCATGTCCCTGGTCCCTCTGCCTTTTCTGTAGGCAGCCTGGTCTTCTGGTTGCTCTTGTTCTAACTTTTGTTTCATCCTGTTAACAATTATCACGAGTAAGATTTTGCTGGTGTGACTGATAAGGGCAATAGTCCTGTAGTTTGAGCTCAGTTTTTGATCTCCAGATTTAAACAGAACAACAAATTCCTGTATCTTCCATTCATCTGGCCAATGGCAAGAAGTCCAAATGCTCGCACACAATTTGTGGAGAAATTTCATCAATTCCTGGTGCCTTCCCTGCTCTGAGCTTCTTCACCACATGTTCAACTTCTGAAAGAAGTGGCACTGGTTCTTGTTCCATTGTAGGGACCTTCTCTTCTGTTTGTGGACTCTCATCAATTGATCTTTTGAAAAGCTCAGTTCCATATTCTTTCCAGCAGTCCATTATGTTTTTCCTCTGATCTAAAATGATGCCGTTCTTGTCTTTTATGCATGATTGTTGTGATTCTCTGGGGTTAGTCTTGACCGATTTGATAGCCGAGTACATTTCTTTGGCTTTACCAGCTATGTTGAAATCGTTCACTTCCCTGCATCTTTCTTTCAACCAGTATGCTTTATCCTTCCTTATTTTTCTTTGGATTTCTGATCTTAGATTCTTGTACCTTTCTTCCTTGGCTTTTGTACCTTTATCCCGTCTTAATCTGCTCTTCTCTTCAGCTAGTAAGAGGACTTCGTTACTAATCCAGGGCTTCCTAGCACGTCTTGTTGCTTTACCAAGGGTTGTTTCAGCAGATTATTTAAGTACTGTTTTGTAGACTGTCCATAAAGTTTCTGATGAAGATTCTGTGTTAGCTTCTATGTCCGATAGATTCTTCTTGAATTTGGCTTCTGATGAGTTCAAAAAAGACTGTAGAGTTTTGGGGTCTTCAAGTGATTTGACATTCAGTCTTCTTGATTTTGGTATCTTGCTGACTTTAGACAGTTTGATTTGCATATTTGCGACTAACAGTATATGGTCCGTATCACAGTCTGCTCCTGGGAAAGCTTTGGCGTCTTTGATGCTTGACTTCCACCTGCGCCTGCATGATCAAGATGTAGTCGATTTGGTTCCTATACCTGTCCCCAGGAGATTTCCAAGTGTATAGATTCCTCTTGTGGTGGTCAAACGTTGTGTTTGTTATAATAAGGTTATTGACATGACATAATTCTGCTAATTTATCTCCACTCTCGTTTCTACTGCCAAGGCCAAATTTGCCTACTCCACACCTGATGTCTTCACCTTTTCCAATCTTAGCATTGAAGTCTCCCACGATTACTAGTGTGTCACCACTGTTTACTTTATCCACAGTTACTTTGTAGTAGGCCATACAACTGTTCTATAGTGTTCATGTCATGTGTTGATGTGGGAGCATATAGACCTGGATGATGGTGAGGTGTTTTGGTTTTGCTTTCAGTCTTACCATCACAATTCTCTCTGATACTGGGGTGTACCGTGTATGCATCCAGTGCATTTCTGGCTTCGTTTGTGAGTAAGATGGCTACACCACTTTCACTTTTGCCGCTATCCTTTCCTGAGAAGACAATAGTGGTGTCTCTGTCTGGTTTGAGTACTCCTTCTCCTTAGCCCCCTAACCCCTACTATACCCCCTCACCCACTTCTAAGTTTAGCCCTATTATCAAAACCCTCAAAACAAGAGAAATTTGAAATCAATATAAGAAATGTGATGATAATGTTAGTGAAACTGTCTCCTCTCACTTATATTTACATATCGATTTCTTTTTAATACTTTGCTTCCTTTTTTTTCCATCGACTGTTTACTCTCTTTTATATTATGTGCCGCCCTCACTGGTGATGAATAGAATAATTATTGTGAGTCAGATTATATTACTGAACGCTTCAGGTCCCTGATTTTGATAGTGCAATAGTTCACAGTCTGTGATATATAGTAAAAATAACATATGTTTTGTCGGGGTGAGCCGTGGTGTAGTGGATATCGTTAGAGACTGAAGCTAACGGACTTAACCTCAATGCCATGATCATGGTGTCGGTTGTCTGCTATACTGAACTCGATACTCATCCTTTTGGGGGTTTTGTTTTTTCTGTTTTGTTTATTTGTTTCATTGGAATATCTCATATTTACAGGTAGTCTTGACTAGAAATTTATCTAGGCTGGGGGCCTTGGTTTAATACTTGGGTTTTGTAAGAGAGCAGTATTTCTGTAAATATATGTTATTTTGACATAGAGATTAATGGGGGTTTTAATTAGGCCTTTTAGAGAGTTTTGGGATATAGAGTCAAGACTTATAATGAATGCTATTGAAGGCTTTTAATTATTTATATATCTTTCTATCTATCAGGCTATAGTTCAAGAAAAAGCAGAGCCATTTACAGGTCTTTGAAAAAGTTACCTAGATAGAGCAAGAAGGAAGAATGAGCCCCCCCCTCCCCCATAAAGAAAAGGAAAAAAAAGAAACACAGTGAATATAGCACGAGAGAGAGAGAGAGAGAGAGATGTACCATATTTAATTGAAAACTTTGGAGCATGATCTTCGTTTCGATTGATGATCTGCCCCCCCCCTACCCCTACCATCTTCTTCCCCATTTTGTTCACTACTAACACACCACACACACAAAGAGAAACTTGAAATCAATATAAGAAATATGATGATAATGTTCGAAAAACTGTCTCATGTCACTTAATAATAAAAAATAAGTCGATAAATAGATATAATATATCTATTTATCTTTTTATTCTTATTCTTTTTTTTCCACCTACTTTCTTTTATATTGTATGTCGCCCTCACTGGCGAAACGAAACGCTTTCGTTCACTGATTTTGATGGTGCAATAGTTTACAGTTTGTGATAAATAGTGAAAATAATTGGTCTTTCGTCGGGGTGAGCCGTGGTGTAGAGGATCTCGCTCACAAGGCGAGGATAGCAACCGTATGCGATAGAACCCCGTTCCAGATAATGGTCTGCGGGTTGCCTGTTACACTCAATTCGACACTCATCCTTTTCGGGTTATTTTATTTTATTTTTTAATATTTGTTTCATTGGAATATTTCATAATTTTTTACGAAGATTCTTTAGAAAAGGAACTTAGTCAAAAGTATTTTTCGTAAGATTCAATATCAAACAATAATTCGTGTATGCTGAGTCGTTAATAATTTGGGGAAGATAGTCTTGCTAAAGAAATGGAAGTGGGGAAGGATTGAGACAAAGAGAGACAAAGAGAGAGGGGGAGAGAGCCGAGAGAGAGAGAGACAAAGAGAGAAGATAGGGAGAGAGAGGGGGAGAGATGACGAGATAATGATAGATAAAACGACAGCTAAGTAGAGAGAGAGAGAAAGGGAGAGATAGAGAGAGGGAGGAGAGATATAGAGAGAGGGAGAGAGAGATATAGAGAGAAGGTATAGTCGAGGGGCGAGGTCGAGGGGCAGTTATTATACGAGAAGAGAGAAGGAAAGATAAAAAGAAAGAAAGATGTTAAAAGGTGACAATGAGAGTGGGCGAGAGAAAAATAAAAAGCAGAGCCATTTACAGGTCTCTGAAAAACTGAGCTAGACAGAACAAGAAGGAAGAATAACCACCCCCCCCCCCCCCCCCCCCATGAAGAAAAAAAAAGAATGATAGTACAACTGTATCTATATATCAGTGTTTAAAAAAAAAATCTTCCTTCTTTTTGTCCTACCGACTGTTTACTTCCTTTTATGTTGTGTGTCTCCCTCACTGACGACGAATACAATAATATGAGTCATATTCTTTCCCTGAACGCTTTAGTTCACTGATTTTGATGGTGAAATAGTTCACAGTCTGTAATAAATAGAGACATGTCATTTACAGGTCACTGGAGAATATTTCCTAGACAGAAAAAATAATAATAATGAGCCCCCCTCGCCCCCCCCCCCCCCCCTGAAAAACAAAAAACAAAGGAACATATGATGTTGAATAAAGTTTAGAGAGGGTGGGAACTTATGATCCTTTTAATAAAATGTTTCTTATTGCCGGGTGTGAACCATGACACTTCTCCGTTCATGCTTTACTGAATAAGCCTCACCCTCCCCCAATGTATTTTCCCTATTGTCGAAACTATCCAAAAAAGAACAAGAGAACAATTAAAACAGTATAAGAACTATGATAATAATGGTGGTTAGACTGCTTCAGTGTTACTTGTATTTTTGCCATCGAATTCTTACTTGTATGTGTTTATCGCCCTCTCTGGCAAAGTACTGAATAATGATGGTCGTGCAATATTTTTGGGGGTGATAAATAGTGAAAATAATGAAATATAGTGGGTTTTGTCGGGGTGAGCCGTATCGTTTGAGACTGAAGCTAACGGACCTAAACCCAATACCATAATCATGGTGTGGGTTTGTTTGCTACACTGAACTCGAAACTCATCCTTTTTTTGATTCATCGAAATATTTATACACTGTAATTCCTTATAGATTTGTTATGCTGAATCTTTTTTTTTTGTAATCGGGGGGGGGGGGGTTGTGAGTGATACGTTAGATTGCGAGAGATAGAGAGAGGGAGAGAGAGGGAGAGAGAGAGAGAGAGAGAGAGGGAGTGAGAGAGAGAGAGAGAGAGAGAGAGAGAGAGAGAGAGAGAGATGAGGGGGAGGGAGCGAGGCGAGAGAATATCAGAAAGAAAAGAATGACGGAATGAAGAAGAGGTAAAGAGGAGAAATTGAAAACAATTTACAACAATGGGCGATACAACGAAAAATCTGAACTAGGAAGAACAATAAGAGCCACCCCTGTAATTGTAATCGTTTGTTTGTTTCACCGGAAGAGGGGGGGGGGGGACTAAAGCAACAAACAAAAAAAGATAGAGAAATTGTGAATATAATAACGTTGGATTGACAAAGAAAAAGAGAGAGAGAGGGAGATAATGGCAGAATGAAAGACAAAAAAGAATGAAAGGAAGGTTAACATTTTTAAATGGAAAATAATCAAAAGAATCTGTGCGGAGAGAGAAAGAAAATCTGAGATAGAAAGAGCAAAAAGAAAGAAAAGGGGCTGAGCAGGATTTTACGAGAAGGAAAGAAAGAAAGAGGTTAAAGAGAACAGAATAGAGTACCGAAGCTGTGACGTCATAAAAATTTATTTTTAGAATTTCTCAATTTTTTCTTCATATTCCGAAAGAACATCAAAAATAATGTCCAAATGTCGAAAACCAATTGAATATGTTAAGTATTGGCTGAGATATGACCATCTGAATAAATATACTCCCCATAGGAACTCAGTGTTATATGCCCTGGCTCCTAATAGGAGCCAGAGCATATAACACTGAGTTCTCATAGGACATATATTCATTCAGATGGTCATATCTCAGCCAATACTTAACATATTCAATTGGTTTTCGACATTTGGACATTATTTTTGATGTTCTTTCGGAATATGAAGAAAAAATTGAGAAATTCTAAAAATAGATTTTTGATGACGTCACACTTCACCACTCTATGGACAATAAAGAAAAACCAGCTCCCCCCCCCCCCCCCCCCCAGCCATTGAATTGAAGGGGAAAAAGGTTAAAGAGAGAAATAGTGAAAGGTAAAAGATGGGGGGGGGGGGGGGGGGGTGGCAAAATGAAAAGAAAAATACTCCATCGACATTCATTGGTCTTGTTCTCTTAGTACTTTTTATCCACATAATAACAGCAGAACCCCATCCTCACCCGGCCGAGCCCTCTCCCAGCACAAGTGCCCCCTTTTGACACCACTGATAACAAGCATGCTCCCATTGTCAGAGAAATTTAAAAAATAATTAAATACAAAACACAATCAGCATCAAAAGAATAATTGTTTGTTTAATTTTCCGCATTTTTCAATATCAATCTCAGAAAGAAGGAATACTAAAGATAGAAAGAATACGTTATGATAATCTGCAATGACTGATACTACAAGAGATGCATATATATATTATTGATGGGCACTTTGGTCACGACGACATGATTTCGTTTTTGAAAGAATGAAGTAAAGAAAGATAATTACTTTGGTTATATTGAAAGGAGAAAATCGTTGCATAAAAATATGAACATCTACCTTATTCAATACTCCCTCCTATACCAGTCCAAACACAATATCTACAGTACATATTAAGACGTTTCATTGCAGTATTGCATATAAAAAAAGATACACATTCAAAGTGCAAAGCATGGAATTAAATTGTATGTCATTGTTCAGCCTGAAATGTTTGAGTAGATTGTAGTCTAGGAATGGTCAAATTTGTCTACGAATATTGGATGTGCATCCCAATAACCATTTGTACTCTGCTGTTGGGCACACTACAAAGCTCAATTACTTCTAGCAGACTGCTAAATTAAGCAATCCCGGTACGGCCCATGATATTATAGTGAAACACATTTTGAAAGTGTTTGCTTTAGAATACTCAGCCAATGTTTGCATTATTGAGTTTTTACAGATGTTTATCACTCAGATCGAGACCCTGTATTAAACATAGAGCTACAATTGATTGCATTTCTCAGAAATTGAGGATGGTACCCGAGTATACTCATTCTGGAGTACGAGAACTTAGTCCACTGCCTGAACTGTTTCTGTGTCGTGCGCCCAATTCCCTGAGAAAATAACACACTGAACTGAACTTGAACTTGAAAAAGAGGCATTCCTTTCATTTTTTTTTCAGGGATGGAGTGATTACTTGAGATGCTCTGTGTGGGATGCGTGTAAGGGAGGAAAACAAAGATGACTGAAGAAATAAATATATCACAAGGGACAGAATCTGGACAAACATGAAATGAGTTTTAAAGCCCCACTGCACTACTCGTAGCTACTTACTCCCTCTATATAGAAAACAATGCCTAAGTGGTGCCAGTTGGTCCCCCATGATCCTCTCTTTCTTATGTTATTAGAGAGCTGAGTTGATAAGATAACCACCTGTCAGTAACCAGCAGGGTGGTCTGATCCCTCCTGGCAAAACTAGTGCAGACGGTCTTTAAAGCACAAGGAAATCTTCCTCAACGAGTTAAATCAATCATATATCCTTCAATCTATCATATATCCTTCAATCTATCATATATCCTTCAATCTATCATAGCTTTACAATCAATGGTAACATACACTCATATTCTATTATGGCAAAGTACAATTCATAACGTCCTATCTGAGGGACGCAGTGTTTTTTCACTGTAATATAGCCTGCATCTAAGAAAAAAGGGGGGGGGGGGGCAGGTTAACACACAAAGCAGGCTTCAGTCATCTGCATGGGTTAAATTTGAACCCATGATCCCAAATTACGACAGGCAGACACTTTACCGACTGAGCCAACTCCTCTAATTACAAGATATCTACATTTGTATATTTTACCAAAAATATACACAACATAAGCCAATTACATTTGTATACATTGCATGCACTATTTCTTAATCTTTACATACCGTAAGTGTCAACCTTCACCAAATAATAAACAGGGAATAAGAAAGAAAAAAATGAAATGTCCATATTTTGTTAAGTTCACACACAAGATCACAAGGTATTTTTTGTCCCAACAAGATATTGACAAAAACTTACAGCAATGAATAAATAGTTTAAAGTCCATCCAATGTAAAGGTTAACCCTAACCCTGTCCTCATTTCTAAAGGAAATAAGCTTAAATTTCCACTCAAAAATAATTCCTATTATAATTATCTTGCATCAAAAATTTGTTGGCTTTTGATTGGTTGAGAGCTTGTCACATGACCAAAAATATTTGACCTATTTTTAGAAAGTACTATATGAGAGTACTATTTTGGTTTACTATTTGGGAGTTGAAAAAAAAAAGATTTTTTTTTTTTAATTGAACAATTTTTTTTCTTCAAATCTTAATTTAATGAAAACAAAATATTTTAAATCTTTTTAGATAAAAATTGACAAAGTTTTTTTTTTTTTTAAATAAATTTTTGGTGCTGGATATAAAACAAATATACCATGCCTTCTATTCGTCGAGGTACTGGTTAAACTATGGGCCTCGGTGACTCCAAAAGTACCATTTGCTTCGGGGCTGTGCCCCTCAGCAAATAGTACTATTGGAGTCACCTCTTGCGCATAGTTTTAACCAGAACCTCTCAAGGCAGTGTATATTTGTATACTATTTCTAAATTCTTAATATTCCCAAAGACATTCAGTACCGGTACACATATTTAAGGCGGTTCAGGTTTTTCAGCTACATCAAATACAATTTCTGTCATGTGAAAAAATGAGGAAAAAAAACATATTCATGCATACATGTAAACAGACACTCCCTATAACTTAAGAACTTAACACAGAAGAACATATAATGAATAAATACATCTATTACTGAACTTACTCAATGTAGCTTATATTTTTGTTATCTCAAGGTAGTATTAATCTGTACAGCTGCAGTGACATATTAAAGATTACTGTAAGTACATCTGCCTATTGCAGCAGCTTGCATCCTTTTCATACTTATAGCAAGATTTAATTAGAAATAACTATAATTTAAATTTACAATTTTACAAAGACTTATATTTCCTTCTCTTATCGTTCAAAGTGTTATGCACTTTTCAGTTCTTGCATCAAAAATGATTTCATCTTCAACTTTTTAATGCATGTACAGAGCTAACATCTCTCTTAACTAGCTTTTTATAGAGTAAGATATAACTTCAAGACTTCACTTAATCCCGTCTATAGCAATCAATCATAACCGCCAATTACATGATTGATTAAGTCCTAGATCAACATTTTCTTCCATTGCTGCCTTTCAGCAATACTTACACAATTTTCAGCCATATACCATAATTATTTCAGGTTATATTTTGGACAAAGGGAAACTACAGGGAAGAACTTTGGTCCTATTTCAGCAAAAAGAGGAATTTACCTAAAAATCATTGATCTTCATAGGGGGAAAAGGTAAAACCCACAGAGACGAATACTGGATATGCGCTCATGAAAGTTATGTAACATTATTCATTTATGCACCAACGGTACATTCTAAGATACGCAGGTGGAAGTATTCTTTTCAAGAGGGCAAACAAAAGGTATTCATGAAGCACATCTAGGACTTTGGCAGTTATCATTCTAAGATGCTCAAAGTGGAACTTCTCCATGTGTAAAAGATCTGTGGATATTTGGGGTCATTTGTACCATGTGCTATCTGTAAACTCCCTTATAGTACAGAAATATCGCTAATGCTTCATCTGTTCAACCCCTTGACTACTGAATTCATTGATTGCCATAGGCCTAATACAAAGGACCATCGGGTTCCAGTAGGTTATAGAGTACCGAAGCTGTGACGTCATAAAAATCTATTTTTGGAATTTCTCAATTTTGTCTTTATTTTCCGAAAGAGCATCAAAAATAATGTCCGAATGTCGGAAACCAATTGAATATGTTAAGTATTGGCTGAGATATGACCATCTGAATAAATATATTTCCTATAGGAACTCAGTGTTATATGCTCTGGCTTATTGCGAAATTCTAAAAATATATTTTTGATGACGTCACACTTCACCACTCTATGGGTGTATACTAAGCATGTGACAGCTTGGACTGAAGTCTATAGAAAATGCATCTGATACCCAAATCACATCATTACTACCAGATGAACCCATTGCATACTGGTATTGGAAGGTTCCTGTTTTACATTAATGGGGAGGATAAGAATTCAGTAGTCAGCATGTTAACAGAAATTAATATCCTGACCTAGAATATGACTAGATAATGAGATCTTCAAAGAATCTTTCCATCACTCGCGAATGATGCCCTTCCCTTTGGACCCTGACATGACCTTCGTCAAACTCCTGACCTCCCGACCTGTGTTGACCCCTGCTCCTGCTGCGACGGTAGTCCCTCCGCTGGTGCTGTTGCTGATGCTGGGAGAACTCCTGGATGTCATGGTGATGCAAAGGATGCTGATGATGATGGTGGCGCCGAGACGAGGAGTTGTGCTGATGTCTACTCCCAGATTGATGATGATGATGATGGTATCCATGGTGATGCCTGCGATGTTGTTGACTTTCCTGAGAAACAGCAGCTGAATGGGTATTAATAGAGTTGTTGTTGTTGTTGGAGGAAGAATTAGCTTGAGACGAGAAATGTGAGAAGAGGACGAAGCTATGACCACGAGGGCGTTTGTAGCAGCGTCGAGCGCTTGAGGAGTGATGGACGCAGCTCTGACAGAACACTCGGGTGCAGTGCTTACAACGGACGTAAACAGCACTGGCCGCCAGAGATAAGCAGTTGAACACTGAGCATTTCGCCTCCATGTTTGATCTGATGAGAAAAAAGTTTTAAAAGTTTTTTTTTTTTTAATCATCATTTGACAAACATGAAAATGCCATAGAGAATTTGAGAAAAATAATTAACTAAGGACATACCTAAATATTACCTGTAGCAGAGCAAAACAGAGGGAATTTCGATAAGCCTTTGCCTGTAGTTGACAAGTCAATAAATCAATTCTAAAAAATGTTTTAAATGAAACGACAACCTTCAACCCTACGGTATGTTGATAGAGAAATGTCAATCTTTTTGTTCACAATATCACTTTTTTTTCCCTGTCCTTCTTTTTTTCTTAATTAAGTGAATGAAACTTAATGTAAAAACTGCAACTGCACTTTAGGGGGACAAGATAATTATATACCCAATTCTTGTTTTCTTTAACATGTACCTTGTAATTCATAGATAGTACCTGTTGCAACTTTCAAACTTATAAAGGCAATTTGTCCTACTCTTGACAGGAAGGATTGGTGTTGCATGATTCTGCTATTAAATCTCATGAGTGACGTTGTGAACAAGCAGAGTTTCAAAATTATTTTCCCCCGAGACATACTACAACACGTAATCTACTAAAGTTTGCTAACATAACAAAAGAATGGGATGAAAGACATTTCTATTACTTCATAATCACAACTGAAAATTAAATAAATTCATAGTGGTGAGCAACAGATGATTGAACATTACAAATCACATGGTTGGGAGTAAAGTTTATCATTATCAATGACGCGTAAAACAGCTCTGCACTAAGTATTAGAAGAGTCCACTTTGAAAACAGCACATGCATTTGAAACTGCAATCACAAGCTAGGCGTAAAATTCTAAATGTGTCCCTACCTTGGATGAATGTGACCAGTAGGGGGCAGTATGCATCCTGTCTCCGCTGTATTTTCTTGGCTTTCGTCTGGATTCCTTGTCGTAACTTCATCTGAAACAAGGAAACATAAATTTCTTCGTCAAAACAAGGAAGCAGGAATTTTTTACTCAACTTTTTTTCCTGTCACAGTACAGGTTTATTGCAGATGAAAATTTATATCACAAGTGCCATTCTGCGTGCTATTCTCAACCACTACCAAAATCTTAACCGATTGCTGATGGGAGCTGTTTGGTCCCTATATCAAGTCTATGGGAATCACAAAATTCAGTAATTGTCATTTAATACTTGTAAAAGCTTCTTCAAAATGGTCTTCTGGGGTGTTAAAAGCATCACTGAAGTAGTTCTGTTTCATTTGAAAGCACATTTTAGAGTAAAAAAGAGTAATTACATTTCTCAGGTCATCTCTTCATGCGATAAAAGATGACATACTAATAAATATTGATTCTGTTTAATACACTCTTAGGTGTTTGTACTCATTTCAATTTTATAAATACCCATAGGCTAAATACTTGTTACACATGTATGACAGCACGAGAGACTTCCTTATTAAAGACACATAAAAGTGGAGTCTTGTGGGGAAGTTGACACTGTTTGGGTGTTAACCCAATAATAGGCGTTGTCAATCACCGGGATTAGCCTTCGGATTTTATATATCTAATGCTCTGTTATTTCCCCTTCTGGTAAAGTCCTCATCTGACATTTGTACTACTCTCCGAGAGATGAGGGGTATTTGTTGAGTGGACTATGAGTTTGCTGTGTGCAGACTTGTAGGTACAAAGTCTGGCTTCAGCGAACTTTGCCTTTTTGCACATGGAAACTGCCGACCCACTCACTTCAAGAGATCATTACATCTGTTTGGAGTCAGAAGGCCTCTCACTCTCTATGCGATAACACCCTCCTGGCTCCAAGCAGATGACTAAATCCTTAATCCTCTGTTTCTCTTGTATTTCTGCATCTATTAACAGCAAATTATTTTTGGAGTGGACTTTCAGCACTATGTGAATTCGCATTAGATTCAAGTGTATTTTTAGAAGCCTCCCATTGAATGTTTCTTCAAGCAACATAAATAAGGAAACTAGACATAAGTATGATGTCTAGGGTTCCTGAAATAATATATCCTTGAAATCTTTTCAACAATGAGGAATTATCTTTCAGTTTTATACCGTGGGTGTACTATAAGTGGATGGGTGATGGAAAGTGAAAAAATAAATCATGTTCAGCAAAATAATCATGACAAGTAAAATATATCATGATGAGCAAAAAATTAATTATGATTAGCAAAATCAATCATGCACACATTTATTTACCAGTTTTTTGTTTTCAATTTTTTTCTTAAAATATTGGAACTCCGCCAAAAGAAATTAAAAGTCATCACTAAATATATTGAAATGAAATTTGAACATCATTGAGACTAACTTTATAAACACATAAAAGAAGAATGTTATTTTGCTATTAAGTGGGCAAGTTGACTACATCACTGGCTTTCATATATATCTGATAATTGTATCAATGCAATTTGGTAGCCCCAATAAAACTCTCCATAAACTAAAGGTAAGTCTAACAAATTTTGTCCCATGAATAAGAACTACATTAACAATTTTCATATGTCTGATATCAAGTTAAGAGCCATAATATTACTTAGATACAATAAAAGTATCAAAGATAATTTCACTTTTTATATTCATGATGTTCATAATTCCATTATAATTGGTAACAAACATTTTTGGGACTCAAATTTCCTAATAACTTGGACCCAGGTACAAATGTATAAACAATACGGAAGTGTGGTCATGAGTTCATGTTTTTTTTATTGCAAGATGTATTTGACATTTTGTATTGTATTTACTTCGGGAGTTACGGCCCACAAGGTTTTAACATAGTTTTTTAGTAGTTCCATTTTTCTTTTATCATATATCATTTTTCTTTTATCGTAGAGGTGTCATGGTCGAGTGAATATGTCACTTGACTGTCGATCACAAGGTCAGTGGTTCGAGTCCCGCCACGGCACTAATGTCCTTTGTCATGACATTGATCTAAATTTGCCACACTCAACCCAGGTGATGGAAATGGGTACCTGGCAGGAATTAATCCCTTGAAATGCTAGAGCGCCGTAATGGCCGCCTTGCTAAAGCCAGGGTAATAATCAAGCAGCGCCAGGAGCGTCACAACACGACATGTGCGCTATATAAGAAGCCACCATTATTATTATACACGAACATGAACATGTGCATTTGTATAATTTATACTACATGTATATATATATAACATTGTCATTGTTTTTTGTTAATTGATTGAGAAGAATGAAATGAACCATTGAGCCATTGTATGACATAGAGAGATTATCAATGAATATGTGATGAAAGTCTACCCACCAGAAGACGAGGGGGCTTCCTGGATCTCTCCTCCAACAGCACCATCCTCAGCAGCATCTCCTGAACCCTGTCCTCTCTCCATCTCGGCGACAACCTCTCGAACAGACACCCTGACGGACGTCTCTCCCGTTTTGTGCACGCCGGAATCTCTTCTTCCTTCCTGGCATGATGGGGAGGGGTTGGCGTTTGGCGACGACCAGCCTCCACGATTGGACCAAGCGGACCTCAGAGGAAGGTCAAGTTCGAGGTCACTGACATCGCTGAAGTCAGGGCTGGCAGCAGAGGAGGAAGAGGTGTCGCTGCTTGCATCACTCACGTCTTGAAAGGCGTCTGTAGACAATACAAAAAAGATGATACACTAATATCTTGATCTTGGAACACTCTACAATGTTGCTTACTTATAACAGCTTGAAAGATTCATCCTTTTACAAAAAAGCATTATTCTGTCAAATGATGAACTTATCCATGGTCTGAAATTTCAGCAAACTGCCTTTCTCATCCTGAGAGCTGTCTCAGCGCAGTGTTTTCCATTCTTAGCAGCACCGTACCATTTTACTAATAAAGTCACAATTTATATAACAGTCATGAAAGTCAGATATTAGGTAATAAAAAAGGAATAATCCTGCTAACTTTGGGTATTGATATGAAAGCTTAACAAGAGCAGGGTGTATAGTAGATGATTCACATAAAATATAACACCTTTTTTTGTTGTTACAAAGAAAAAGTGAAGAACTTGGGACAAATTATGCTGTTTTATTGTTTCATATTGCTTTGTTTTGTTTTGTATTGTGTTATGTTCTGTTGTATTGTGTTGTGCTGGGTCGTTTTGTGTTTTGTTTTGTTTCCTTAAACAAAAACAAAAATTCTTGTAGAAATTGAGTTCTCTTGGATTCTATGACTATCAAAGAGATCATATATTAGTTTCTTAAAATTAGTGCATAAAAGTCTTGAAGATTCCACTACTTCATACAAAACAAAAGGAAGAATATAAATACAGGATTTGGAAGAACTGTGATAAATATTTTTTGCAAATGAAATCCAAACCACTACGGTATATCAATAATGTGGTTAAGCGATAGAGAGTGTAAGATCCTTGAAATAAATCATAATATATTCAAGAAGTTTCACATTGTAATAAAATTAACCAACCCGGATGTTGTTTAAAAGGCAGGTCCATCCTGTATCAAAGTTTTTAATAGTGGATAGATGAGAGTCAAATCAGTGAAAATTTAGGAAAATCTCTGTGATTTCTCTTGTAATCATGCTTCCCCTTTTGTGTAGTAAACATTTCAGAAATTTCAATTGTTGTCCAAAGAAAATGTATCATCACACATGTAGCTGTGCCTTTGATATACATGTAGGACACACATTTTTACACATTCCCTTTTATAATGTACAAATGTATCCTGCCTGTGAGACTCTTAATCTACCGGGTTGAGGTGACTCAAGTAGGACTTTTGCGGTCACAGAAACCCCATAGAATTAACTTGTCTCTTGAATAAAGATAATGTATACAGTAAGTGTTTTTACATCTTCAAAGAAATAAAACAACAACATTTGACAAATGACATACATCTTGCTTGATCTACGTATCAAAGAAAATACCAGTTTCTAATATTAGCTCTATCTTTGTCTAGAAGACTAGGGCCACGAAACACAAAGCTGAGCTATTGATCGTATGGTTGATTTTAGTGATTGATTGCCCATAGTGAATAATGCAATCAATCACCAAAATCAATCAACTGCTAAGCTTTGTTTTACAGAGCCTTGATCTAGATCTGATTATAGATTCACACCGTTTGAATTTAAATAGTGAACGTACAAAGCATTCTATCTCCGAAGGAAATTGAGAACATTCAATATCAGAAAGGAGACTCTTCTCTTCTTCTATGATCTTCTATGGTCTCACCTCTCAAAATAAAATGAAACTGATGAGGGTAATGAAAACTACAAGTAAGGTAATTAAATTGGCTTATCGGTTAAACAACTCGAAGAGATAGCTGAATCAGGGAAAAGTTTAATCACATCACTGAGGATGAAACTCATCCTCTACATATATGCATATTGTTTTCAACAAATCAAGGCGTGTCCGGCTACTGAATGTCAAAACAAATAGATTTAGGGGGTCATTTCTCATACGTGCCATGACATTGTACAATGACAGGTTCAGGAGGTAATTACTCTGGGTGCACTCATCCACATGTATGTTTATGTTAGGCCTTTACCATTTTGTACTCATGTTAAATTAATTTATTCCTGATTTTGTATAAATTGATAGTATGTTAATTGATTTTACATATATTTGCAGAAACAGCAGGAAAGTGATTTTTATGCCATGTTTTTTGTGCATGATTAATAAAATTGTATTGAATTGAATTTTATCAATTTTCTCTTTCTCTTTTAAGCTCCATGATCATTCGACAAGAAAAGTGTTTTCTTCTATTCCATTCTACAGATGACATAGTTAAAGCCTATCTGCACTAGTTTTAACAGAAGGGATTAGACCTCCCTGCATGATATGTGACAGGTGGATATCAATTCAGCTCTCAATTAACATGAGCAAAAAGGGACCATGGGGGACCAACGGTCACCGATTAAGTAGCTATAAGTAGTGCAGTGGGGCTTTAAAAGAACCAACCTTCTTCATTTTGGCTTGTGTCTCGCTCTCCGGGCCTGCGTCTTCCGCTGTGTACGTACAAGTCACACCTCCCACGGGTGCCGTCACCATGGCACTGACATAGAGGGAGCACTTGACACACGGAGGGGTCAATCTCATCTAGGTCTCCCACACTGTCAAAGATGATCACATCGGGTCTCTGCAGTCTCTGCCGAGGCCTAGTCAATATCAAATAAAAAATAATATTCTCAAAATATTTAATCGTATGTAATGCCTTAAAGGGACTTGGTAACATTGTTCAGATGAGAGAAAATGGTGCTAAGGTAGTGACTTCAATGCTAAGTGTACAATTAAAGATAATCTGAAAGCTCGAGTGAAAACGGACCATTATAAATTATAGAAATTGGGAAAACTGATCTGATCGATTCCTTAATTCTCCCAACTATATTATTAGAATTTAATTACATTTTAGGTGAATGTAAATCGTCACAAAGCAATGAATTGGCTCTATATACCATTCCAGACATTTAAGTGTTGAAAGATTTTTAAAGGCCTGTCTTATGTCTTATTTTCAAAGAAAAACGGTTGGGAAAATTCAAAAATGGTAGGGAGAATTTACTGTGAATCACTGTTAGAAGGTGTTTGTGGTTTGAGAATTTTCCCAGGATTTTGTTTACTGTTAGAGGGTAAGTACAGTAGAAGGAATATAATAAGTAACATTTCATACAAACATTACATTTTTTTCATCAACATTCAACAATGTTACCAAGTCAATTTAAAGTGAAAGTCTTACAATAGTTTCCTTTCCACATGAACTGTAAGCTTAAAAGAAACAGACACAAATACAAAAATGAGAAACATTATCATTGAATATTCCTTGTTAGGGCGAGACGCAGAAACTTTATCTGGGCCAACAAAGAATAAAGAAGTATTTTTTTTTCTCAAAGGGCAAACAAAACTTTATGTTAGTATTCAGCCTTGCTAATATATTGTAAACCCTTCTCTCTCTTCAAATATTTATGTTTAGGAATGACTTACTTTAAATCGGATTATGAGTCTAATATGACGTTTTCTTTTTTTCATTTAATTAATTTTTTTAAATGTAATGATGTATTTGATATTTTTTATTAGATTTCACTGAAAATATCTAACACATTAAAAGCCATAAGATTTTCAGTCAAGAGGTACTTTTGGGGTCGGGTTTGAAGGATCGCTATGTAATACCATAATATGCGTATATGCAGATCTTCATTTGTATTTTGTGACATTTTGTGATGATTTCACTGGGGTTTCTAATTTCTTGCTAAATAAACTGTTGGAAGCTTTTCCAAAATTAGATATTCTCCTCTGTAACTTTTTAAGTTTATAAGATAACACACGCAGTAAGATTGATAGCGATACCATTCATCTTTCTGACATAAAGAGGGAGTTGAAATGTGAAACTAACTCATCAATAACTGTAAGTCTAGTCACGCGATCACCACATAAATTACAAAATTATGATAAAGGAACTGAACTAGTTTTTAAGGGTTGTTGATTGTATGATACTAATTAAAAATCAAAACAGAAAGCAAAATTATTTCCTAACTGGACAGTTCGACCCTGGTATTTCAAATAAATTATCTTTCTTTCCTGATTGATGGGCAAACTTGTAAAACTATCATGTTACTATTTAAAGCTTAAATTGCACTGATACAGCCATTTATATTATATTGCCAGACAGTCAGTTTACATATTCATCATTCACTACCAAATACAATCTTATGTATCAAAACAAGGTAGAGTTGTTAGCAAAGATGGTGATGAAAATAAGGGTGAGATAGTCATTGGAATATAATATTAAAAATGTCCAAGTTAGACCTCTGATTTGACGTACATGTACATGTGTGGTAAATAAAAGCCCATGTTGTTTATGTATGTCCCCTGGAAAATGGGTTCAATAATATATCTCTTTACCCTTTGCCAACAAATACAAAATGATTTTTTCTTCTTCAATTCCTTGGCCCAAGGCCAATGGTCTAACCATAACCGTCAAAGCATTAAAAAAAATGTCTTCCTAGTAAGAACTGGCTTACATGAGTCCAACAATTCCTTTATACAGGGTAACAAGAAAAAACCTCAATAAAATTAATTGTTATTATTCTGGAATCCTATGAATTAATTTCGACCAAGAAAAACTACATTTGAACTACGAAGCAACACATTGACAACATATACTATATATATATATACACCTGCTTTAGTGGAAACACTTAACATGATAAGGGCAGGAAACTGTTAAAAGTTGGAAAAAAGTATGTAGTTTGTTTTATAATTTTGTGGTATAAGACTACCGGTACATTAGAGTAACCTTTCAAGGTCAAACATCTGTTTTTAATTTCTTTTGGGGGGATCTTATTCTGTGGTAAAGAGAATCGCCTTTCCATTTAGAAAAATATATAGGAAAATTAAAATTATTTGAAATAGACTTGCGCTGTTTAATTAAGTGCAAAAAATGAAACAAGTACCAATGATAATCAGGATATTACTAATTAAGTGGGGATTAGTTGGGAAATTATCTTCATTGTGTATAAACTGAAAATGATATCACATGACCCGATATTAATGTTTTTATGATGATGAATAGTAAGCATCATGTGATTTTTAGATCATGTGGCTCAGATATATCTGAACCATTGCCAACAGAGTTTTGGCATGAAAAGAAGATGGAACAAGAACATGTAAAATTGCACATCATAGCTTTGAATGGCTTTAGTACATGCATGATGTATGTTTCCCTTTTAGACGTAAAATGCCTTTTCATCACGTAAATAAAGCAGTAAACAAAACAAAAGATAATGATTTGCAGTACCCTAATATAACTTCTAGTCAAACCCAGGATGAGACTGCATTTAATATATCCTATCAAAGATTGTTTAAAGTTTGGTTGTACTTGATAACCTACGTTAATTTCATTTCTCCTTTTGATTTAGAGGCCTGACAAATATCTTTTAATATTTGAAAGTGAGAGTGATTCTCTGTAAACTGAAGTGGTACATGTAGCTGATTGATTGATCCGATAATGATTCAAAGTGCTTTTTGAAGGTCGTGTTTATGCCCAACATGAGAGAGACAGGGAAGTCCAGATCTTTTTCCCATAGATGTGTTTAACCATGCCCACTAAACTTCATTTCCTCATTTAAAGATTTTAAAGCTGTGTGCAGTGGTTATCTTCAATGTTTAAAACTTTAACATTTCACACACTTTAACATTTAGCTTAAAGGGATTGGATCGCCAGTTTCCATGTGCAGAAGGCCATAATTCGCTGACACCAGACTTGGTGGAAATACCATTAATGGGGGTACAAATTTGCACACAGCAAACCCATAGTCCAGTCAAGAATTACCCCCTAATCTCTCGGAGAGCTCGAGAGTCTTCGGGCAAATCAAAGCATTACATAAGGTCCAATGGTCATAAAACTGAAGGCTAACCCTGGTGATTGACAACACCTGTTATTGGGTAAACACCCGAACGGTGTTGAATTCCCCATGAGAGCCGACTACTCAGTGACTTTAAGTATGTTAACTGGTTGTACCCTAGCCTTTTGACAAGGGCTCGTGACTCTGGCTAAGGGGCTGAGATGAGTCTAGATACCCGGGGTGAACGCGGGACCGAGTGACGAATGTCACAAGGCCTTTTGGAATGTGGGTTTTACTGCTCCGCATGAATTATTCATAGATACATATTAGCATGCCAATACGCCTACTTTGGATTTATTGACCAATCAGAACGGCGATCTCCCAGTTGGCTTCGTTCGTGATTCGTTTCATGTAGAGGTCAGTGGTCTTAGCACGTACGTAATAGTTCATAGTAGGTCCATGTTCGTACTACGTAGAGGTTACTGTGTGTGTGTTTGTGTGTGTATAAGCTGACGTCACAGTTTCAGTTTCAAGTTTTTTTATTTCTGCATTTTCCATAAACAATAACAAAAATAACAATGAATACATTTTAGCAATATAATGATAAGTAATACAAGTAGTAATTCATATAAATAAATAAATATAAATAATCAATAGTACAATTAATCGTATTTGAAAAGAAAAAAAAGGGGGAGAATGCAGAAGACCGATATCGTAAGCAGAGCTTGAAATGATACCGGCCTTACAAAAGGAGGAGAGGAGACAGGAAGAAAGAGCGGGTGAAGAGATTGCTGTGCAAAGTGAAGAGTGCACTGCGCGAGCTCCTCAATCTATCAAAATAATTTCACGCGGAGATACGTTCGCTGATTTGACACTACCTTTTCTGAAGCGAGTTCCAGTCAGAAACAAAGGTTAACATAAGAAATCCAAACCAAATTGATAAAGGCCACTGGTCTGGGCAATTCGCACTGGCGTTTACTCAGGTTTTCGCGATTAGTCTCTTTTTAGTCGCTCAGCGTCTATCAGACATGTGGCCTTGTTTAAAGGCTAGTTGTACCCAAACCAATGTAGAAATTCAGAGCATTGATGTCATTTACAGCAAGCTAAGATACAAGGAAATACCATATTCTGTATGTAGTATGTAAACTGCATCTTACATTTCCACACATGTGAACGATTATACAGATAGAGAGAGGGGCTTAGGTGTCACTGTGCAAGATGATATTGATGGTGTGACTTCCTTTTAATAATAGTAACATTGATTTACAGAATATGATTCCTCTTGTAGCACTTAAAATACATTAGGAAGTTTTGCTAAGCTAGACTTACATGTATTGCTGTATTGGGAAGGAAGAGTGAGTGGGAGCAAAGATCACAGGGAAATGAATTTGACCTATAAATTCTATTTAAATTAATTACAGATGGGTTCGAATTCCATTATCATACTTCCTGAAAAAAAAGGTTTGTTTTCAAGCAAGGCCTTTACAAATTTGGCAGAAAAGAATCATCATACAATTTCTCATGCAGTTCATTAGGAGTTCCTCCCTTTCAGTTGGTACAAATTTAGCACTATCAAATTACCAGCCAGCATATGATGTTGGGATTTTGTTTTAAACTTCTACAGCACAAATTTTGGTTGTGCAATGTCCTGTATTGTGCATTCAAAGTCGTGCCACTTTGTGTAGTTCATTACGAGAGCAGTACCTCTCTTTCCGTTAGTCAAAATTCAGCACTATCAAAGTACTAGCCAGCACATGATATTGGGAATTAGTTTTTTTTTACTTCTACAGCACAAATTTGGTTGTGCAATGTCCTGTATTGTGCGTGCAAAGTCATGCTATTTTGTGGCACGCAGCTTGGTCAGCAATGCAATTTGTGACATGTTGTGAAACTATTTTAATTCATGACATCAAGGGCCCCCCATGGCACGTTAATGCCAAAGTAAAGCACAAATTGTTCAAAAAAATGGCCCACAAAATTAATTAACAACTATCATTTTGAAATAGCTCATATCATTCCTTGCATGATCATCATAATCATCATTATAAACCGTATCAGACATCTGAGCAGGGCAATTTTTAAATGTTATTGCCCTCAAGGTTTGATGGATAAGCCAACAAAACTAAAATATTTAACCCGCTCAGAAAAGTCAATGGGATTTTGTGTGTAATTTGCCGGTCAATATGGTTATACAGTAAAGCAATGAACAAATATCTTAGCCCGCTCAGAATAGTCAATGGGATTTTGTGTGTAATTTGCTGGTCAATATGGTTATACAGTAAACCAATGAACAAATATTTTAGCTCGATCTGAAAAGTCAATGGCAAAATGTGTGTTAAACTGGTGAGCAATAATATAGAGCCAGTTGTAATTTACATCGCGCATCAGCTACTGTAATTTACATCGCGCATCGCGTATAAGAAAATGCGCACTTTGCGCGAACTCTATTGTGACGTAACAATCACACCCTAGGCACACTGTTTGCAGTGTATCGAAAATTTGTCAAACACTGGATGCACAGTGCAAGTTTGACAATGTTTTTGCAACTTCTAATGCTAGGAAACCCTGTGTAGCCTACATAATTTAAGAGTATAAGATAGTAAGAGTTTCTTGTTTGCTCTAGATGTCTGATGTGGTTAATAATAGTAATATTGACTGCCTAATTCAGGGCAATACGACTTGTCATATATCACCCTCACCTTCGGTTCGGGCGATATATGTCGTATTACCCAGAAGGCAGTCAATATTACTTAATGATCATCATAATTATCAATATCATCATCATGATCATCATAATCTTTATAAGAATTATCCTCCTCCTCCTCATCATCATAATTATCATCCTCATTATTAACAATACCTTACATTGGTTTCCTATAGGATGTGAGCTGTTTCAGAGTCGTAGGAAACTTCCCTACAACTCTGAAACAGCTTACATCATTCAATGCATTTACCTGGCTGAGGAATGTCTACTATGTTGACCAGGAGCAGCGGTCATCTCAGGGTTCTGCCGTCGGATATCAGCAGCTTCTACCTCCTCACCACTAGGTCCAGAGTAGCTGGTCTCAGTGGCAGGTAGAGACTGGTCTTGCTGCTGCTGGTCCTGGTCCTGTAGGCCACCCCCACGAGGTTCACTGGGCTTGTGAGAAGCATTTTCTAATCTTTCAGGATCTGTTGTTGACAAATTGGAAATTAAAAGGGAATATGTGCTTATTAGTTTGTTCCTTTGTGTTGCCCGTTTTGGAATCATTCAGTCATTCTGAGATGCCGTGAAACAATTGATTGGCCCACCAGAGCTGTCTGCTTCAGCTATTTTGTAAAATGTTTAGCGATGCTATTAAACACTTATTACTTTTGTCATAGTCCCGCCCCTCCTCCTCCCCCCCCCCCCTCTCTCTCTCTCTCTTCCTCCTCTTCCTCCTCCTCCTCCTCCTCCTCCTCCTCCTCCTCTTTGAATATGTGTTACAAATCTTTCCACAGTTTCCGTAAAGGTCATGGATTCAAAGCTTGAAATGAATGGGGGTTCAGGAAAATAACTGAAATAGTTTGTGTAGACCTCTAAATAGCTTTGAATATGGGACCTTTCTTTGGCCATTCATTGTGTTGAAACTTTGAAAAGAAAATCCAGTTGAAAAGAAAATGATATGAGTTTTGATAGAGCTTGCTAAAATGTTGTTATCTGTTTTGGCAACACCTATACTTTACTTTGAGGTGCATTCTTGACCAAATATTGGGTGTGAAATAGTTGATGCTAATTATACAATTTTTCATTCTTCCAAAAAGGATGGAAGAGGATCAGCTAGTGTAATAAGATATCCATGAGATACAAGCACAGACCTACCTTGGCATTCTACGACAGCTCCATGAGCAGCTATGGCTTTCTGCAACTCCTGAGGAAGGTCACAAACAAGATTGTTCCTTGCACAAGGGCTGAAGTCATGCTTGGGTAGCTCTGCTATGAACGTCTCTATATCACACTACATGATGGGGAAGAGATGTAAGAAACAATACTTTCAAATAAACTTGAATAGTAAAGAGATGCAGGGGTGATAGTGAGCACTAAAAAAAAAAGTTTTTTTCTTCTTCCTGCAACCACGCCCCCGTTCAGTAAAAAAAAAGAAAGAAGAGGATTCGCAGGGGGAAAAAAAATGGCATCTAACAACATTCCCCCCCCCCCCCCCTTTTGAGTAATTAAATTGGGAAAAATTGGGAAGAATTTAGAGAAAATAAGGGAAAATTCAGAGAAATAGAGATAAAATCGGGGGGGGGGGGGGACAGTTAAACATTGATATTTCACATCACGGTAAGCAGTATCAGTTGTAAAATAATTTTTTTGAACACAAGACTGGAAAAGTATACAAACATGCAATTAAAAATAAAACAGAATTAGACTGTGTAGAGGGAGTGTGGATTCAAAGATGGTGGTTTTCTTTAGGTCTATCATACTTAGGTGTGTACCAGCAAAAATATTGGAACTACTCTCATTTTTTCTATACAAACAATTTTTGATATCAATACCTCTGCCAGCATAAATTTTTCACTAGCTATCTTCTATCACGTTTTTAGAATGCTTAACTTTAAACATAAATCAAATTGATATGTTCTCTCATTTTCATTGCCATCTTTCAGTACTGCTTGATTGCACAGAGTCATTTGTGAATATTCCTCTACTGAAATTTCAAGTTTGAACCATAATGCAAATTTTAGTCTCCATTGTAATTTGTCAATTCACCATCACTTACTGGCAATATTGTCTTGATGAATTCACCTGTAATATCACCCACGTCAGAAACGTTGTTTAAGTAATTATACAAATGCCAAGTTTTACATTTTGTTTAATCACTTTTCCAGGTATTGTTTAACATTCACATAAATCCTGCATCAAACTTTCCAAAGTTAGCATTGTGTCATGGTCTAGTGGATACGCCATTAGACTGCTGATCAAATGTGTCCCAACCATGCCACTAACATTTTTTGACCAGCCATCTGCATTTGAAACTCAGGAAGAAATGCCAATGCCTTTAGATAGTTTGGCCATAGCATATTGAGAGAGACAGTTGTAAGACTTGAAGGCAAGCATGGTCAAAGGTCAAACTAAGGAGCTCTGAATGGTTCCCTCCCATGTACAAACTCTATGAGGGAACCATTTTTAGTCCAATGAGATGACTGACTAATCAGAAAAAACTTCCGGTAGCACAACTGTCTCTTACAATGTAAGTTATAGTCTGCGATTAGTGTATGTGCAAGAGTAATACTGCTATCACCATTATTATTAAATTCCAAAGCTTTGTTTACAAATTCTGTCTGACAGACACGCTTCACTCAATCTTTTATTTGCCTCAATACCTTTAGAGAATCCATCTTGAGCACCACCTCGTAATCAGGACCCGAGACGAAGGATTGGCATGCCATTTTGAGCTGCTCAACCCTGTCCATCAGTTCTCCAATTCTCCTATAAATGAAACAGACATAAATTCACATTTCAATCATTGAAGAAAAAAAATTACAGATCATATTTTGAAGCTTTTCATCTTGCACTTCAATAGCTGAAAGAAATGCCAGAAGGAAAATTCAAACAATATAAATTGAACAAAGGGAACAAAGGAAACAAACTCCTCAATGAGTCGAGGAGTTACTTAAACCTGTGTATGATTGATGCCGCGTTCAGATCAGAGGTGTCATGGCCTAGTGGATAAGTTCCCGGACTGTGAAGAATTCCTTGAATGCTTGAGCACCTTATCATGGTAGCTCGGCTAAAGCTGGGGGTAATCATATAATCGCAGGGCCATCAGGGGGACCAGTACTAGTAATGATGAGGCTACCCTGGGTCAATAAGAATTATTATTATTATCATTATTATTACCCTATTATGTGCCGAAAGAGAGAGAAAGAAAGATTAACGTAATTTATGCGTCTTGTTATTTGCGGTTGCGCATGCGCTGTATAACTGCTTAGCTATAGGTATATACATCGTAGTGAAAAAAACATATCGTTCATTCATCAGGATTAAAAGCTGAACGAAGACTTACAGCTGGCAGATTGGGAGATGCAAAGGAATTCACAAATTACAGGTAAGGCCTAGAGCATTAATCCCCCAAATTTTCCACACTTAAAGGTTTACTTTATATTGGAACGTGTTGTTTTTAAACATTTGGTTGATTCATTTCATTAAAGAATTTAGAAATGAAATCTGAAGGCCTACTTATTATTAAAACCTCATTTTGTCATAGTATACCTTCGTTAAACAAAATAGGAATGGGAAAAATGCAATTAAAGCAAGAGAGCAAATAATTTGTTAAGAACATTGTCCCCAACAGGAGATTCCTCACCCAAAATCATAAATGGCATGATGTTATTCTCTGCAATAATAAACTCATAATTTTCTTTGGAAGCCCTAAAGGATATTGCATCACAATGTACATGTATTGTGCTATTAACAAAATATGTGTGTTCCACCATGAGAATTTCTTAGCATAACTCCTGATAGCACTTTACTCTGTAGAATTGCATTGATAGGATTTCCTCATGGAAAAGTTCAATATCGAGAAAATAATGATGATGATTTTTAAATTGTGCCTTCATCCAGAGTGTAAACACTTGTAGAACTACACCAGGAAAGGCACTCAGTTAAATACACAATATTAGCAGCATGCAACAATATTAACATTTTTTTGATGATTTCTGTAGCAGTTTTTATTGCAGTATTATGTAGATTTCATAAATTCCCAGAGCCAATTACTGTAACAACAGTACAGGCTTAGAGTCAGTGAATAAAATACATGAGAGCAGTGAGCAATTTAGCTCTAGTGAATAGAAGAAGAGCTCTTGTGAACTGAAGAAGAGTTGAGTTAAAAAAAGAAAAAAACATTATACTTGTATGTTAGGGGATTTCTTTCACATAAAAGCATTGATCTCGAAAAAATTGCAAGTCTACAACAATAGACATGTATCTTCTTTTAGAGTTGAATGTAGATTAATGTCTCCCTGTAAAGTAAGCCACTAGGAGTTCGAAAACTTACAAGCAACAGGTTTGAAATTTTAAGTGACAAGTTTGCACCAAAGAGCATCAAAGACCCCAAGAACTTCCAGCCCCCCTTCCCCCTCCCCCTGACCATGGATCATTGCCAACAGGATTTCATGCTAATAATATGCACTTTACCAACCAGTGTGGATACTTTCTGAGTTGCAATTTAACAGTCATGATTGATTTTGTTGTGGACCACCCAGTAATTCCCTTCTACCCCTTCTTCTACATGTTTTTGTTTAATATATCATGTTATCTCACAATATGGCAGTCCTATCAAATTGCTAGTTTACATGTACATCCTCTCTGCATGGGTACCTGCAGAATCGGTTTGAATTACTCATCTGAAGCTCCAGCTCAGGGTTATGTTACCCAAAGTTTACAATATCATACAAATTTGAATAGAATGGTAATATTTTTCGGGAGTGAGGAGTCCCAACTTCTGCAGTAAAATCTCATCATGATAAATGTTGTGTTGGTGTCAACTTCAAGCATGTGTTGCATACTGTGGTTTTTATCGAAGGGGGATAAATCTACTGCTTTGAAATTTACCAAAAGACTTTTTTTTAGCAAAGAGACTTTGCATAACTTTAAATGGCAGGAAATTTCACAAGATTTCACAAGGTTGGCATTGATTCAGAAAAGCAGAAACTGCTGTCGAACATACTCTTAAGTAAGCCATTTGTTCTAGGTTAGGTTTTCCCCACTGAAAGCGAAACAATTTTAGTACTATTTTAAAGATGAATAATTGCCCCCATATTTATGAGACTAAAGACAGTTTGGTTATTAAGTGCATACACAATTGACAATTAAAAGATTCATAGAAAAGGGCTCGATACTTCAGCCATCACAGATGATTAGCTTTCCCATTGTTTGAGAATCACAACATCATTTATAAGAAGCATTCAGATTTGTATCGCATTTCATCTCCATAAAACAAAAACCCTTTCACTTTAACTCTTCCCATCAAGCATCTCTGTGTGCTGAAATTGGAAATGACTTATGTATGTCGCAACTATCCTTGTTCCTCCCCTCCACCCTCCAGCTCCACCCCACCCCATCTGACCCAGGGTCGTGTAAAGTCATGTTGCTCATGATTCATGAGAATCATCATTTCCAACAGGAAACAGGAAGCTTCCATAATGAGGTAAAAGTTTGAGAAATAATTTCAATGGGATGCATCCAATTTGCAGCTTCCAAAAAAGCATTGTCATAAAGTTAAAGATTGTCTGTTTATGTAGGCCTAACATACATGTAAGTAGGATATAAATTCAAGTTAAAAGTTAAAAGTTCCATTACATAAAAAACATGTACCTGCATGTTTTGTGTTTTAAGTTCTAAGTTCAATATTACATACCGACATTGTTTGTGGAGAACCACCACTTTCCCAGATGTGAGTGACTTCAGATGACCTGTGACCTCTTTTTCTCTCCGACATAATTTCCTCCTCAGAATGTCAAAATGCTGACGAACTTCTCGCATCATTTTCTCCTCCTACATAAATAGTTGAATATAATTTTTTTTTTAATTGAATACTTATAAATAGTGACCTATTAATCTCATTATACATTGGCTTTAGTGGCGGTCAAATGTCAAACAAAGTACAGAGGGCTTTGTGGTACTCCAATATCACTCATGCAAGGACGTCTATTCTTATATTTTCACAGTCAACTCTCCTGTTTGTTATTTTCTAAAATAATTAATCCTGTTTTTCTCCAAACCACATTGTCCTTTAGGGCATTCCTCAAAGTAAGTTATGGATAGCATACTATCATAGGTCCTCCAAAAAAAAAGATCTTCCAGACTAAAACATTTACAAAAATTTGTATTTTTAGCATCGGAAGAAAATATGAGTTGTCCAGCACTACATCACAATGACATTACCCCATTGGCCAATTTGAAATTCCTACAAAATTGACTACAACTTTAAAAAATGTACTACTTTGCCTAATTTCAAATTAAAACTTTTAAAATCTCATTCTCTGATTTTTCTGCTCTCTTTTATTGCAATCTGCTATTAACTTGGATTTCCCTTTAACCCTTGTACATGTTTATTTCACTTTAATATGAATTCATGTCCAATTATGTTTTTCAAAAGCACAGGCAGGAAATGAGATAAGGACTTAATTTCCTCAAGCATGGTTACTTTTCTCCCGCCATTATGCGGGGGGGGGGGGGGGGGGGGGGGGGGAGAGATCCAAACCAGGATATCAAATACAAAGAAAATGAAGAAGACCTGGGAAAGTTGTAATTCACATAAAAGGAAACTGAAACTACAGTGGTAAATTATCTCTCAAAGTACATTGATCAATTTTAACCACAATTATAATGACAAATTTCATTGGGCAATGAATGTTTTCTTGTAAACATGATCATTTACAGATTAAATAATTTGAAAGTCATATATATTCTATTTCATTTTTTTTGCAACAAAAATATCAAATCTCAGGCCAAAAAAGGTAGGAGGAGGTGACGAGAAACTAAGAATAAATTTTATTTGGCCTAATGTCCCAGGGATGATTTAGAGTTGGTTTATAACAAAACAAAAAAACGGGGAAAAAAGCGAGAGTTTGACCTCTGCCCCCTGATTCCTGGATATTCACTCAAGAGCAACCAGGAAGTTCAAGGCGATGCTCATTAAATCAGCCACATGTGTTTCAATTTAGTATCATGGTGTAGTAAGATTACATGTAGGATGCCAAAACTTGGAATGGCATTCTTATATGTGTATGGCTATGTGTTATTCATAATTTTCTTGGGCTTTCATCAAAAGTAAAATGTACTCCAAAAGGGAAGTCCACCCTTATACGTTGGTTTTAATAGAACAAGACAAATTAGAGAAACAGGACTGTAAAGTTTGAGGGGAAAAGACAGCTAAAAAAAAAGGAAAAATAATGAATTTATCAATCATTTTAATATCAATCACCCACAGATTGTCAACTCTGTGCCGTATCTTTCGAGTTTCCCTTTCATTTGCCCTGTACTAAAAAAAACAAATTATATTATATTTTATAGAGAAAATTTTCAATCAAACATTCACTCTAAATACGATTATTGCAAAATGTGTATTTATATAACCCCTGTATGACAATTAATTTATTATGTCATCAATACCTAAAAAATGAAAGTTTAAGAAAATGTCTGTAGAGAGCAAATTGAAGAGGACCTCGGAAGATATGTCACAGTGTTCTTAACTTTCCTGTTTCATTGGATAATGCTCAAACTTTTACTAATTTTTTCTCTTATTTTCCTGCTTTTATTAAAACCAACTTACACATGTAATATCAGGGTGGACTTCCCCTCAAACTACAACATGGCAATAAACTATCATAAATCACGAACAATTTGAACCTAAAGGTACACATAAATGATTCCTGCAATTTTAGGATCACGATCCACAATCCAAAATGTTACAGATTGCAAGATAATTATTTTAAATGATGACCAAATGAAATACCTGTTGAAAACACTTTGTCTTCAAACATATTAAAACAATACATTTTCCATATATTTTCAGAAAAAATACATTTGATCCAAACACTTTTTATTGCTATTACTGTATGATAGAATCTCTCTGAGTTTCTGAACCCGAGTTGATCTTCATGATATTGTATTAATGGCTAAGACCAGGGGCGGTATTCTGAACCCTGTGTTATCTCTAATATTGTTGTATCTTTGAAGATAAGATAAAGTTGGTATTCTGAACATTGTTGTAACTTTTGTGTTATCTTTTGTTGTATCTTTTCTCTCATCTTATTGGCCGCACCTGCGCTCATACTTTTGTGCGCTTGTAATTGTGCGTATTATTAATAAAGTGGCATTTAATCCTCATTTGCATATGCGCACGGGAGATAGTATGTCGAGAGAATTGGTATTCTGAAAGTTGTTGTATCTTTTATCTTATCTTATCTTGCATGGTATTTACAACAATATTTACAACAGGTAGGGGGTTGTTGTATCTTTCGTGGTGATATAATGGCGGCAATATTTTTTGCCCAGAACCAACTTCGTGCCGATAGACGAGTTAGAAGAAGATTGTGAGTTGACCGGAAACATCACAGATGAGAACTTTCTAAGAAATTACATGCTAGGATATGACGATTTTAATGCTCTCATCTTAACCAATAGTGAAAGCGTGATTTGTCTTCATGATCCACATTCAACAGCGCATAATGATGACGCGCGTAATAAGTGTTCAAATAACTAATTACGCCCAAGATTAGTATGCGCTAGGCGCATCTTCAGATATGGCATAAAGTATTCCTATTGGTTGACCTACTTATCATGCTTATATAAAATAGATTTTGATTGGTAGGGTCCATAAAAATGGGCGTGTCATCAATGGTCAAAGATAAGATAGAGGCGGTCCTTCAAGAGATAACACAGGGATAAAACAATAGGGGCATTTACACTGTCATCCAAACACGCCAAAAAATGCCAAACCGGAGCCTGACCGCGATGTTACCAAGGGCAACTACGCATTACCGGCAGAAATGCCAATTCCAAAACATTTCAAATCGAAGTGTGATCTTTTGGCGTGTTTGGCAAGTATAAACGCTCGCAGTTGTAACATCGCGATGTTAGGTGACGTAACTTTAATAGATGTCGTCCTTAAAGAAAATGATAGAATGATATATACAAAGAATAACATAAGAGAAGGTGATAGAAGGAAAAAACAAATAATAACATAAGGAATAACATAAGGAAAGACAGAAAGAAAAAGTGATAGAATGATAAAAAACAAAGAATAACATAAGGAAACACAGAAAGAGGGAGTGATAGAATGATAAAAAAACAAAGAATAACATAGGAGAAGGTGATAGAAGGAAGAAACAAAGAATAAAATAAGGAAACACAGAAAGAGGAAGTGATAGAATGATTAAAAAAACAAAGAATAACATATTAAGAGAAGGTGATACAAAAGGAAGAAACAAAGAATAACATAAGGAAAGACAGAAAGAGAAAGTGATAGAAGGAAGAAAACAAAGAATAACATAAGGAAAGACAGAAAGAGAAATTGATAGAATGATTAAAAAAACAAAGAATAACATAAGGAAAGACAAAAAGAGAAAGTGATAGAAGGAAGAAACAAAGAATAACATAAGGAAAGACAGAAAGAGAAATTGATAGAATGATTAAAAAAAACAAAGAATAACATAAGAGAAGGTGATAAAAGGAATAAATAAAGAATAACATAAGGAAACACAGAAAGAGAAAGTGATAGAAGGAAGAGATAAAGAATAACATAAGAGAAGGTGATAGAAGGAAAAACAAAGAATAACAAGGAAAGATAGAAAGAGGAAAGTGTTTGCATCGGAGTGCCGCGCATGCGCATTACCAACTGAAAACACGCCAAAACATCACTGAGCTTTTCAGTCGGTGATGTTTCCGCACAAGTGTAAACGGGTGTGCGCGAAACATCGCGACTTTTCAAAATGAGGTATTTGACAGTATAAATGCGCCTAATGTTCAGAATACCAACTTACAACAATATTAGCGCTGTGTTATCTCTGGAAGTTACAACAAAAGATAACACAAAATTTACAACAATGTTCAGAATACCGCCCCTGGATGCTGAGAGGGGGGGGGGGGTCGGGGGGGAGGTACATGCAGGAGAGAAAGATAAGTGGAAAAGGGAAGGAAAAAGAAGAAGGGGAAGGGTACAGGAGGAAAAGGGGGGAGGAGGGGAAGAGGAGAAAGAGATGGAGGGGAGGGGAAAAGGAGGAAGAGGGGGAGGGGAAAAGGAGGAAGAGAAGGAGGGGAGGGAGAGAAAGAGGAGGGGAGAGGATGAGAGGGAGAGGATGAGAGGGAAGGGGAGGACGGGATGAGGGGGAGGAAGAGAGGAGGGGAGAAGGAGGAGAAGAAGGAGTAATAGGAGTAGGAGGGGGGAAGGGAGAGAGGGGGCAAATTAGGGGAGGAGGTGACGGGACAGGGGTTAGGGTTGGGGAGAGGAGGAGGAAGGTGAAGGGGAGGGGAGGATGGGGGGGGGGGAGGATTGTGGAGCAGGGTTTAGGGCTGTCAACATAGCTTACTTACCCCAAGTTGCACAGTATTTGAGACATCTTGGATTTGTCTCCATGCAGGAAGCAATATCTTCTTCTGAGCTGACAAGTCCTCTTGCATTTGAGCAAGTATCTGAAAACAATATAACAATGGCATGAATGCCCATACACAGTTCATGTGTTATAGTTCTGCCTTTAACTTTAATTTTTCAATTAAATTCAAAGAGTTTATTTCCATTAAAAACAAACAAATATGTACAAGTGATATAGTACAGACAGTTCAAAAATATATAAACCATTAGCATTATGTTAAGTTAAATTTAAAAAAACTGTGAAAATGAGTAGCAGGAAAAGAGATCACAGGGCTGTAGAAAGTTTGTTTAGCTTGTCCAAATGAACAAAATAATTAAACAGACATAATAACATATTAATGAGTATTGCGCATGGATTCATCTACCCCTCCCTTCCCGAATGAAAATTTTCATTGGCTCATATATAAAGAAAATTAATTATTTGGTATTACATTTATATATATTAGAAGTTATTTTGGAACCCCTGAAATCATAAAGAAGTTACAGTTCCTTATTGAATCATAACAAATATCAGTCAACGAGATTTACAGCTCTACATGAAAATGCATTTACAGAGTATGACATGACTGCTACAGGGTATATCACATTGTAATGTCCATACTACTATTGCATTCATGCCAAAGAAAAAAGAATGGGAATTATGGACGTAAGGAAAACGAGAGGGAAGACATGAATATAAAGAAGAAAAGAAGAAGGAAAAAAGAAGGGAAAAAAAGATTAAGGAGAAGAAGATAAAGAAGAAAAATAGAAGGAAAACAAAAAGATGAGAACGAAGAGAATAGGGGTGCATCTGATACACCGGTGCGTCTTATACACAGAGTTTTATGGTATTCTTCCTTTAAATGGACAACACAACACAGGATGCATCCTTTAAACAGAGGAAGAGCTTACTTTGTGGGGGAATCCCAAATCCCCATGAAACAATGCCGCTTTGAATTAGGTATATCCTCTGATCCCTGCTGTGCATTCTATGATACACGTAGCACATGCACTGATACCACTGTTTTAACATAACTTTAATAATACATTACACACATACATTTCAGTGACATTGTTTCTACAGGTATACATGTGAACAAACTAACACAAAGTATTTATGACAAATTATATTTTTTCTTTTAAAGCTTGACTTGGTTAAGAATTTATCAATCATTTGCGCAAAAGAGAGCTTTGGTTTTCCACCAAGTTTTTATGAGTTTGTTAATAGTTTGCTAGTCAAAATATTACTTCCCCCCCCCCCCCCCTCCACCCCCTCACAAAAAAGCTTTTCCCCCTAGGTATAGAAGATTTGGGGGACAGTGGCATGATGCATACTTCCCCCTCACAATCTAAATACAGGGGTTGAGACGGGTCTTCCTCGCAATTGACTCAAAGAAATCATAACTCATGGTTTGCTTCTAATCAACGGAAAGAAAGGAAAAGGTTATTACACTTACCTCTCTGTTGCTTGAAGCAACCTGGCTTACGAGCTGACAATCATGTCCTTTATGAGGTCCATACACCTGACAGTATATGCAGATTACCATGCTATCTGTTAAACAGTACACCTTCTTGGGCTCGTTGTCATGTTCATTGCATAACAGCATCTATGACAAAGAGAATAATAATAATGATAATAATAATAATAACAATAACAGTGATGATGACGATGACAATAACATTCATGATAAAAAATATTAATAATAATAATAAAAATAATAACAATAACAAGTAATTCCTAATTTCCTAATTCCTTGCCAAAAGACGTTACTGCTGGGCAGGGGCTGGGATTCAATTAAAATGCATATGAATATTTACACATAATAATCACAGAAATATGTGAGAGAGGGAAATGGGACAGAGAGAGAAAGGACAGAAAGAGAGAGAGAGAGATGAGAAAGAGAAAATGAATCAAAATTTTGTCTCATATGAGATGTAACTGACCTGATTTGTTGCTAAAGATGAGCCAAGGAGCACTTCTTCTAAACCTTCCAATATGTCAAGGACAGCAAAGTTCTTAGCAAGCTTTTGAACATTGTTGACTAGTCCTGGAATTGACGTATCTGTTTTGCAAGTCGGGCAACAGATTTTACCTCTCATGAATTTGCCAACCAGCTTACTTAAACATACTGAAATCAAATTAGAAAAAAGAAAAAAATACATAATATTTTGATGTGTTTGAAATAGAGATAACTGCTCTTACATTCCTTTAAAAGAGAGGGGAGAAAATGCTACTTTAATACCTTCTTTCCAAATACTAAAGACAATTAAATAGAAACTACAACTACATTGTATAGTAAAATAAAATTCCCTTAAAAAAAACATAACAAAATGATTAAAGTACACGATGTATCTAACATTATACAAGTAACTTGTATGTACAGAAAGAGACCCCCCCCCCCCCTCCCCAAAAAGGGAGAGAGAAGAAGGGGGTTCTTTATGAAAGAGGATAGACGGGATGTGTAATTGAAGATGGATAGAGAGATGGAAGAGAGAATGTTGAGAGAGAAAGAGAAGAAAGTAGAATGTGGGAGAATAAGAAAAGAGAAAGAAAGGATTTGAATTAGAAATTGAAAACAGACTTTTATCTGTTTCCTTACATATTTATAGAATTTATATTTTTTCACCCTTGATTAGTTTTCTTCACAAATGAATAAGAAATGTGGTTATGGTACACAGATTTTTCAAGTTGATAGAGTACATACCTGTACAGTAGGTATGGCCACAGGACAGTATTTCTAGGAACGTGTTCACCATCTCGTGCGAAGGAATGGTAACAGACGC
>JAVYIG010011123.1:0-63270 GCA_035222895.1 Strongylocentrotus droebachiensis
TGGAGCCCCGAAAAATCAGGGGTTTTAGGCATTAAATTACCGTCAGATGAGCATCTAAGGGCCCGCCGTAGGGTCCTAGGTGAAATCTAGGGGCAGAGCCCCCGGAGCTTAGGGGTTTTAGGCATTTAATCACGGTCAGATGAGCATATTTAGATGCCTCATTAATTTTTAACACTGGCAGTTAACTATTCTTTCTTTCTTGCTCTCATTCTATTTTATTTCTCTTTAATATACTTTTTCAAAAAAGTGGGGGGGGGGGGGGAGGGAGCTCGAGGCTCCCAATCCCCGCCCCACCTCGGGCCTGACATGTGTAGGAATCTCAAGAATCATATTTCTTGCCTGGCTGTAAATTTAGTAATTTGTCATTCTCCAACAAACACATATTAACAAACGTATTTACTAAAAAGTAAGGAAAAATCTCGGAAATTATGTAATTTCTTTCCCTTTCCTTCCTTCTCTCTTATTTTTTTGATTGGGGGGGGGGGGGTCAACAGCCTGGGAGGCAAGGCCCTTTCGGCCCCCCGATCTCCTTCTTCCCCCTTTCCTTTTTTTTCTTCCTCTTCTTTCTTTCCCTTCTCTCCTTTTTCCCTTTCCCTTCTTTTCCTTTCTTCTCTCTTTTTTTTTTTTTTTTTTTTTTTTTTTGCGGGGGGGGGGGGGGGGGCAAGGCCCGCTCGGCCCCACCTGGATCCGCGCCTGATAGACAGGGATGGGGAATCTGGGGAAGAGGGGTCGAGAGAGAGAGAGGGGGGAGAGAGAGAGAGAGAGAGAGAGAGGGGGGAGAGAGGGAGAGAGAGGGGAGGGGGAGAGAGAGAGAGTGAGAGAGTGAGAGAGGGGGAGGGGGAGAGAGAGGGGGGCGGGGGGGGGGGGGGGGTCTTAGAGATGGAGTGGAGAGAGCCCGGAGGACAGTGTTTTGCCTTTTGGGGTGGCTCTCGATCAATATAATTATTTCACTTTTTTTCTTCTTCAGCATTTTAATTTGAGAATAGCAAAATCTCTTACATTCCTCCCTGTTGCACATCATCATTCTTTCAGAGCCAACAAAACAAACGATTTACTTACCCGGTGTCTCAATAGACATCACACGAGAGAGAGCGAGTCCAGACAAAACAACAGCCAACAGACAGATGACGCCTACCAGAGCCATCATCAAGAGAGTCGTCCTCCGTACCGCTTTGACAGATCCCCTGGCTCCTTGTCCATTACCGAGCACCATCGTCATCATCGGATTCGTCGACGAATCTCCTGGTGGCCTGCTCTCGATATTACCCGCGAAAGCTTCCTGACTTCCCTTCCCCTCTCCCCCTTGGTCATCCCCTCCTCCTCCTCCCAGACGAGAGAATTTGAATCCAGTATCCGCCATTATTTCCCGCCAGCGAACGCGACACAAATTACTCGGATTACAACTTGTCGTCTGTTGCTGGACTGGACGTTATCATAGCAGCACAAAATGATATCCAACGGCAAGCACGTACATCAGATCGACTATATACCAATATCTGACACACAGATCGACAGGCATGCATCCACAGTTCTCATTCCAATTACCACGAATACTGTTTGCTGTTGTACATGCCTGTAGGGCGTTATAATACAGAACGCTGTTGATATAATTTCAATACCAGGGGGATGTATAGAAATTGTTGAACAGAATGCAGTCAACAGTGGACGATTGTCCTTTGAACGACGAAGGGCACGCGGGAGAGTGTTCTGGCATCAAATATGGATGACTCATTACTGGGCCTATACATCGCGTGCACGGAATTTCCATCATCATCGCATATCAAAAGCATATTTCATTAATTAGGCTTCAAATTATGAACTTAAGAATTAAAACTCAATGCCTATGTTTTGTGCGATTGGTCGGCATAATGTGTTTATTAAAATACTCTATAAACTCATGTTCTTATATTCTTTATTTCTTGTTTTGAAGGCATTTTTATAACGATACCTGAAAAACAACGAAGGATCAATGATTTACGATGCACATTGGAAAAACGGGAGAGGGGGAGGGGGGGGGGGGGGTCACATGAATACAATCATAGTACCACCTGACGAAGGAACATGAAGAATGCAAATGTGATCTTTGTTCGCCTTGCTTTCTTCTTGCTGAATTGTAAGAGATTTTTCAGAATATGCCCCCCGGCCCCTGCATAAAAACCCTAGATCCACCACTGAAAGGAATTATTATGAACATACACGTTTAACCCGAACTCATAATTAACCAGCGTCGTTGAGTTTCAGAAACGTTCGCCGTGATGGAATTTATTCCCGATCGACCTAAAGGCCAATAGAAAGACATTGAGTAAAATAATGTTTTCTTTGGCCCTCGATCGTGTCCTTTTTCATCGCTGTAGTTTCCTTTGACATTGTAAAATAAGTTCAGTCAAAAGGTTAACAGTCGGGTCTATTTCTTGAGGACGTTTTGAGTGAATTTATTTAGGCGTCATTATTACTGGTTGTCAAAATATCCAGTAGCGTATCCATAAATAGATATTATAGAGCAGAATCGTGCCCGGGGTATAGCGTAAAGACCATTGCAAACCTTCATTGATTTAACCTCCTCTTTAACGTGGGGTGGATGCATTTGTACACCAGCCTTTACCAGGGGCGAATCTAGCTTTTTGCTAAGGGGGGGGTTTGACCAAAATAATGACGATGCGGAGCATCGTCCACGAGCCGCGAAGCGGCGAGCCGATTTTTTTGGGGGGTGTTTATTTGAACCCCGTAAGTGATGTTTTCCTGGCATCTATTAACACAATGGAGACCATAAAAAGCAGTGCATGATAACGTCTTTTTAAAGGTAATACAAAGTTTTGGGAAATTTTGAAAATTGGGTGGATAGTGAATCTTTACAATTTTGATATATTTGGATGCCCCTGTGGATGTATTATAAGCACTTAAAAAATTAGCCCCTAAAACACTTCTGTATTCGAGAAAAATTGAATATAAAAATTTACCGGTGCTCCCGGTAAATTTTGATTAGCGCCTATGGCCGTACAATGGTAGCTGCGACCATGAAAATCTCAGAATATTTAGTTTTAATATATAATTTCCAAACGGGAATAGCTAATCGGTCGATTTTAGTCAAGAAACATTGTTCCAAAGCTAAATTAACATCTTGACCTTGAGAGGGAGCTATACAACATAAAGAGTTTATTATTTATAATTTCGTAACTTCAGACTCGATTTCAACCGCGGCAACGATCAATGAATATTGTAGGAACGCATATGCTTCCAATATTTTAATTTGAACCGAATTCATGACCCCATACCAAAACTTTGTAATACCTTTAAATCAAGTAACAGTTTAATACACAGTTATATCCAGAGTTATCATGTGTTTGGTTAAGTTACCAGATGAGTTGAATATCTTCTCACAATATTTGCACTTGAAAGGGTTTCTCTCCAGCGTGCGTTCTTTTTTCTTTCTTTTTTCTTTTTTTTTCTTTTTTTTTCCTTTTTTTTTTTTTTTTTTTTTTTTTTTTTTTTTTTGGGCCGCCCAAGGGGGGGGGGGGGTTTAAACCCCCTAACCCCCCCCGTAGATCCGCGCCTGTTTACCCTATGGAGACTAGGATACGCCACTACTATCTCATAAAGGAAAAACAAAAACGCAATTAAAGAGTAGGATGGGGTCATGAAATCAACGATTCCCCGGTCTGATCCTTCCCAACTATTGGGCGCGGGGAATCCCCATTTTGTCCGCGACCGGATGATGCTATTCAGATTTTGAAAGAAAGGTTATAATCGTGCTCATTTCAATTGTGTACATGCTCTTTTGTCGCTTAACGGTACATGGCATTGTACCCTTGACACAAAACTGTCTAAATTCAAACCCAATCTTTTCATGATATAGTCTGCCTCCTAGGAAAAGGAATAGGTGATGCATGTCAATCTACATGCTGTTAAAAATGACCAAGAGTCACTTACAACTATAATCTATTATCGTGCAAGTCGAATTTGCGATGTTTAATTCGATGCACACAAATTAAAGGTATTAATGGATATAATAGGTATGACACACGAGACTAAATCCCGGAGGATTGATTGAATTCCTAGGATCTTGTTAGTAAGTGAATTCAGGCCCACTTAAAGGAAATGGTGTTTAAAAGTACTTTGAGTGTTTCTTCCTCATTGATTTCCTTAAAATGCTAATCTTTGTGGGAAAAGATATAAACGGATGTGAAGCACTTCCTTACAATGGGTGTAGATAGGAAAGGGCATAACATATTTGACAATTTAAGTATCACTGGTATCATATTAGGTTTGATATAATCTATGTTAACATAATTATCTCTTAATTTCCAAGCTTGTGATTTGCCAATTAGAGTCTTGTGCGACTATATTTACAAAATCTGCCAATTTAATCCTTGCCTTTTTTTTTTTTTTGAAATTTCTTATGGATTTAAACTTTCAAGTATTTTACAATTCTTTGCCTATTGATAGTCAAGCAGGGGCGGCGATTTCTTTTAATGGCTGGGGGGGACGAAATGCGAGGGACGATGGAGCAGTGGCGTAATGAGCAAAAACGTTAGGGGGTGCAGAAAAAAATCTGCATCATACCCGCTCTTACATGTTACATGCAGGCCCCGCGGAACGTTTTCCAATGTGCGTGTGTGTGTGTGTGGGGGGGGGGGTGGGGCTCTAATGTATTTACGATCAGGTGGGGCAAAGCGAGCGAAGCAAGTGGAAAGTAAATTGGTGTAGGGTCCAGGGGCAAAGACCCGGCGGGGTCAAGGTGCGTAGTCCCATGAAGCTCAGGGATTTTAGGCGTTTAATTACGGTCGGATGAGCATATTTTGATACCTTATTTGTGACACTGGCATGTACGTCACTAATTGGTGTGGGGTAGAGGGGGCGTAGCCCCGGGCATCTAAGAGGTTTAAGGCATTCAATTACGATCAGATGAGCATCCAGGGGCTGCCTTAGGGCCCTTGTTAGGGTCCAGTGGGCAGAGCCCCAGGAAGCTCAGGTATTTTTAGGCATTTAACTACGGTCAGATGAGCATCCAGGGGCCCGCCTTAGGGCCCTGGTGGCCGCCAGGGGCGAAGCCCCCGGAAGCTCAGGGTTTTTAGACATTTAATTATGATCAGATGAGCAACCATGGGCTCGCCTTTGGGCCCTTGGTGGGGTCCAGGGGGCAGAGCCCTCGTAAGCTCAGGGAAATACAATGCCATTTCAGCAACATTTGTAAATCACTGGTATCGAATCAGATATAAACCACGCTTGAATTTCATTAGGGGGACAACTGCCCCCAGCCCCCCATCATTACGCCAGTGCGAGGGAGCATAGTGAACTCGAGGGGTGAAGGTGATCTATAAACTCTCCATTTTTAGGCCGACATGAGGTCATAAAAGGTCACTGAACTCCAAAACGGTTCACCTAATGTTTGTAGAGGACACTAATTGAATAGCATCACGAAATTTCCTGGGGGGGGGGGGAGGGGGGCGGGGCTAAAGGTACCATGGCTCCAATGTATTTAGTAGAGTTTTAACATTTATATTAACTGCCATATGATAGGAATAAAGGAATTTGTAAGGATCTTTTATTCAGTTTATATGGAGGGTTGATTTTTTTTTTCCTCAACATCAATTTGAAAGAAACCAGAATTACTCAAGTTTTGCAAAGCTAAGACTTCCCTTAAAGATATGGAGAGCAACGGAAGACAGACTTAAAAGATATCCAGTAAGAGACAATCTATGGATTCCTATTTTTTTCCTGAAATCCCTTTGTTTTAGTTGATAATTTTGTTTCACACCATTCAGTAATCCAGTTAAATGTAATTACCTTCTTCCTGTGAACCATACTCTCTTTCAATAATTTTGCAAACACTTTTATTTGTTCATCATATTGTTCTTTTACTATTCTTTATCTCTTTGAATCACTCTCTCTCTCTCATTCTCTCTTCTGCGCTCTTGGTTTACCTCTTTAGCTACTCTCTGTAATTTATTAATATTTCCCTTAGTGTATTCCTATTGTTTCATTTCAAGATCGATAAAATTACCAATTGTATAACGCTCTTTAATAAAGGGGAAGTCCGTCCTGATATTATCTTGGTTTTAATAAAAGTAAAAAATTGAGAGAAACAAATTAGCAATAATTTGATCAATATTCAATTAACAATTAGTAAATTTATGAATTTTTGAAGTTGTGGTCAGTGAAACACACTTCTCAAATTTGCTCTGTACAGAATTTTTTTTGTTCTTCTCATTATATAAGTTATTGATGACTTGACAGGGGTCTTACAAAAACACATTTGCAAAAAGAAAATTCAGGGTGAATGTATAATTAAAAAATTTCTTAATAGTAAATACACGTTTTTGAAGATTTTTAGTAGAGGGTAAATGGGAGGTGACCTCACAAGATACGCCCCAGAGTTGGTAATATATGTTTGATTGATCACACCTTCAAATCTTCATAAGTTTTAATCTTTTTGTTTTGGCTCAAGCATTCACTGACCTGTTTCTCTCATTTTTCTGCTTCCATTAAAACCAACTTTATATCAGGGTGGACTCCCCCTTTAAAATCAAGCAAGCAATAAATCTCAATATTCTCTTGAATACATTGAAAGTTTTTATTTCAGGTGTGGACACCAACATTACTCTCATAGACAATATGCAAAATGGCAAGAAAATGCAGGAAACATAATTATTACTCATTACCATCTATACATTGAATACTTATTATATCTGTCATTTTCATAAAACACTTCATTATGGGGCCTACATCCCCAAAGACTTGGTGAGCTGCACATACTCTAAAACATTTAAAGTAAATTAGTTCTTTAAATTTTCTCTGGGCTAAAACACAAACCATTCAAAAGACAAAGAGAGAGAGAGAGAGAGAGGGGGGGGGGAGGTGAATTAACCCTATGGTAAAATCTATGCTATATGACGAGAACAAAATCCAATTACAACTTTGAAAACTTTGAGATTGCATGGCGGCGTAATTATATAACAACTTATAGAAATTATAAAAATGGAATTAAGTTTTGGGGGATTCCCCAAGGGTATTCATCTTATAAAGCATTGAGAGACGAGATTGTGATGTAACGTCACATCGCATCACGTTGAACCAAGATCATCAGGAAATGGAAGATGTGTCCGAAAATAAGAAACAGATTTAACCAATCAATAACTTATTGATTAAATAAAGAAATCAAGTCAATGATCATCGACGGCAAGATGCCAGAACGTTCAGTCTCCGAATGTATCTTCAGCCAGGGATTGCCTTTCTCTTGATATCCTGACAGCTTCTGCTGCTAACCCTTGCATGAACGGTATAGCCATGGGTTGCTGTCTCCACTGACACACCCCCTCTCTATCTCCACTCTCTGAACCATGTCCTTCAGAGTCCAAACTCTTGTTCTCTTCAGCATCACAATAGTTCTGGTCAGACCTTACAAGAGAAGGTTGGCCACTTTCATGGGAAGCTGCAATGGAGTCCGATCCAAGAGGTGGCACGTTTCCATCGCTTGAAGGATTGAGTCTTTTGCCGATGTTTTTTCTTGGCTTTGGAACTGGCCTTCTTATCGTTGTCTCTGTACTCCTTCCAATACCTGAGGCATCATACCCTTCACCACTTCCTGAAGAACCAACATCCTGGCAACCATTCAATGACATTTGATGGCGAAGAACTTGGTCATCACTTCTTTGGTCATCACTTTTTGGGTCATCATATTTTTCATCGTCCCCATTGGCGGCGACTTCTAGTAATTTTGTTTCAGATGAGGAGTCCTCGGTACAATTGATATCATTTGATAATTGTTGAGGATTGGCTTTACCTATATGCCTCTCGTTGTGTTCATGATGTTCATGGGATAATGTCTGATTATGATCTAAATCAGTTAAACTGTCACACAGTGTAGGGTTATTTCCGCTCTCTAACTCACTCAACGAACCATCGCAGGTTACAGGGGTGTTTGTCTTTCCATCTCCAAATGTCCTGTCATCAATCGTACTATCTATCCCTCCTTCATTCAGTTCACCAAGTGTTTCTGTTTCTTTGACTGAATCCCCTCCATCCTTCATTCTTCTCCTCTCCCTTCTCATCTTCTCTTTTTCTCCTTCTCTTTTTGTTAGCACCGAGTTGAGTTCCATCAGCATGTGTTTAGCATCTTCAGAATCTTGCTTCTTCTTTCTCTGGAAGAAGACAAAAATAAAGAGAGTTGAATGAAACAAGAGATATGTTATATCTTTAATGTTATTAAATGTTGACATCAATTGTGCCAGGAAGGGGAAAAGTGAACTAAACCAGTGTGACCCTGGGGTCTTTCCTCCCAGTATATTACTGCTAGGGATATGCATGTGGATCACTCAACCAGGGTTTCCCCTTAGGTTTTGTTACAGTGTAAACAACACCCTGAATTTGAATTTATGATTTGTGTACATGGGGAATATTTTTTCTAAATCTCTGCCAGGACAATTCACAGGGGAAAAAAAAAATTATTTGGGGTAATTCTCCTCTGTTTTGTAACAAAAACTCATTTCAACGGTTGAATTTATATGCAATATATATTATCAAGGGACAATTTAATAGTATAATGACATAATGATTTATTAAATTTTAATAATAGATATCATTTGGATCATACACAACCTCTGCTTTGTAACAAAAACTGATTGATTTCAATGGTTGAATTAAACCCAATATATCATTTTAAGAGACAGTTTAATAGTATAATGACATAATGAATGATTCATTCAACTTTAATAAAATATATCATTTGGATCATACACAACAGTAGCTTACCCTTTCTTCAATCAAATCCTCCATGCTGTAATCTGGTATGTTATCATCTTTCTCTGGATCAATGTAAGCCTCAAACACCTGGAGATATATAGGTGATGAGGAGGAGAGGAGAAGGAATATCAAAATGAAGAAAAGGCAGAGTACGAGAAACAAATTAGTTGGGAGATACATGTACCAGTAGGTAGATATAGGTAGGTGAAAGAAAAGAGATGGATAAAAAGTGGGAAATGATATAAAAATAAAGCTATTTAGATGAAGAAATAAGGATAGCATTCTCATCATTTTCAACTAATAGCCTATCAACTAACACATACAAAGGCTTTAATTCTAAATCAGTCTACGGAACAATGCATCACCAACAGAAAGTTTCATATAACTGATTTACTCTTTATTAGATCTGTAAAAGCAAGAAATATGTTGTATGTAGTTATACATTTACAATTGTTTTACTATTCATCAATCAAGTTGTCAAGCTAACTGCAATAGGAAAGGAGAAGCACGGTATACTTATGAGAGATGTTGTGTATAGCAGTAACCATGGTGAAGTACTGATTGAGCAGTAAATAAAGAGATCAGGTAACTTTGTCTTAGATCCTTTAAAAAAATCCTTGATTTAGCTCACGCTGCAATGATAATTATAAACCTTTAGGTCAGTCAGGAACCCCATGACTTTTACAAGCCGATCGCCTGTCTGATTATCAAGATATTAATGATTGAAATTCGAAATAAAATTTTTCGTTTGCAAACGGTTTTCATAACACTACAGTCTATTGGGGAAAACGAGTATGGTTAAACCGGTCACTCAAAGGTTTTTACTTTTTTGAGGCACTTTGAAGCGCAATTGTTTTAGGGCTCCAATATTACACCATATCACAGACACTGATAACACGTAGGGCCATGCATCTCAGATTCAACATTGTTAAATGATCCCTTTAATCGATGAAAGGACAAAGATCATGCTCACCTCCTCTTCAATGAAGTCAATATCTGAGTCTTTGGGTGATATGAAGTCTAGATGCTGGGGTGTTGGTATGTTAGCTTTCAATTGCTCGGTCTCTGTCTTGCTCATTACTGAAGAGATCAATCCAAGAAGAAAACAATGGAAGGAAGAGGAGAAAGTGAGAAGAGATAGAAGGAAGAATGGTGAGAAAACTGCCTCTAAATGTTAAAATAGATGATACCACATAGCTTTTGAAATTCATACAGATTAATGTAATGCACATTCCAAAAACAGCTTAATTTGTGTAATAATACCACAATGAAGGGAAACATCAATACTTTTGAATTTCATATTTTTTCTCTTTCTACCGGTACTCATTTTTATTAAGGTAGTAAATTTTGAGGGAGGGCTGTGCTGTAACATTCATAGAGCTAAGAGATATAGTTTTTTTTCCCTGAATGCATTTACTAAGTCAGCAATAGAGAGAGAGAGAGAGAGAGAAAGAAAAAAAAACTACTCTAAATATTCATCAGATTATATGTCAACTTGGCCAGAAAATTAAAGGTGTCTTACAAAGATTTGTAAAGAAAAATCAAAAGGTTTTTTTTTCTTCAAAAAGTTAAAATACCATATTGCACAAGCATATCTGCCAGTTTATCTATATTTCATTATTACAATACATGGGCCCCATCTAGCGACCACATAAGACACTCTCATATATGTGTAGTATCTTAGTTATTTTCATAAAAAGTGAGCGATCAAATCTTACCAGGTTCTTTCAGCTTTGCTGGCTCCACTCGACCTGTTAGTTTGGCAAGGGCTGTCTCGGCTTCATGTACGCAAGTTTGGCACGCTTCCAAATGACCTTTGACCTCTGAGAGCAACTCTTCAAGATCATGTATCTCCGAGTCTCCCAGGTCGGACTTGCCATCCTCCTTACGTGTTCCCATTTCTAACTGCATTGCACTAGAAGGATAACAAAGTGCATGTTTATTGTGCTCATATTGCAATTATATTTAGTTTAAGCTGAAGGTTCTAAAGTGGTACAGAATGTTTCTTTCTTTGTTTGGTTTTAATAAGCTGAAGGTTCTAAAGTGGTACAGAATGTTTCTTTCTCTCTTATCTGGATTTTTGTTTTCACACTGAGCGTTTGTTTTCAATGACACTCACTACATCTATTAAAAGTAATCTCCCAGAATGAACTTTCTTACATGATATAGTTTCATATATCATTTGATTATTTGATCTGTTACAATCAACATCTACAGAGAGAGAGATAACATACCTGGCAGGAATTAATTCCTTGAAATGCTAGAGCGCTGTATGGCAGCCGTGCTATAAAGCCAGGGTAATAATTGGGAGCGCCAGGAGTGTCACGTATGACAGACATGAGCGCTATACAAGAACCCACTATTATTATTATTATTATTATTATTATTATTATATCATAGTTGTCTATTTCTAACACTATATCAAATAGTGAAATAGCTCACTTTATACATGATGTAGGGGGCATGATGGTTCAGTGGGAGAGCAGAAGTCTGGTAGGGGAAGGTCACAGGTTCAAAAACAAGTTGATGCACTTATGCCCTTTCAAATCAGACTTAAAAACAATAGATTGTCAAGTTTTATCTGAAAGCTTATATATACTTGCTTTCTTGCTTTCTTAGCTGTCACAAGTACATAAAAAGATTATCATCGTCATCAATGTGACGAACACCTGATCAGCCTATGCAAAAGCGCTTAGAGTCTTCGGTGGTAAGCGCCCTATAAGTAACATTTTTAATATTATTATTATTATTAAAAGAACAACAGTCATCAACCTTCTACCTTTTCATAGTGACATCTAGATGCAATCTCAGAGCCCTAGTTGCAGAAGGAAGGACATCGGAGGGACCCCAAATCTCTTCCGTCCCACGCATCTTGACCTCGGGATCAACGTCCGATTGGAGTGGCGCCATTGGCTGATGAAGCTTGTACGAGCTCTTCAGGGTGGTAAGATCTTGCTCAGCTAACCTCCTCTTAGCGTCAAGTAGTGAATGCGAGCTTGAGGTTGCATCTATGGGCAATGCAAAGAATGACAAGAGTTAGCTGTGTTCAAACCACACTCACTTGTGCCATATTTATCTTTGGATATCATATATCTTGAGTCTGAAATTAGACATACTGAATACCAACTTCTCTCAGATACATTAAGGCTCTTAATTTAGTCCGTTAAAGGGGAAGTCCTGATATTAAATTGGACATAATAGAAGAAGAAAAATGAGCATAACAGGTCAGAGAAAGTTTGAGCAAATATCAAGTAAAATAGGAAAGTTATGAATTTTGAAGGTACATGTACAATAAATCAAGTACAAAATAGCAATTCTGTGACGTATCTTGTAAGCTCCCCTCTCATTTGCTCTGTACTAAAAATAACATTTCCCTCAAGAAAATTTATTAATTGCAAATATGTATTTAAACCCTTGTACAGAAAATTGAAATTTGTAATATTTATGTATAAAGCAAATAGGAGGGGGGCTCGCAAGATACGTCACAGAGCTGTCAATTTGTGTTTGATTGATCGGAACTTCAAATTTCATAACTTTCAAGTCCATCCTTAGGCCTAAAATAAAAACTTGTTGTATTGCCCTTTGGGTGCCAAAACATGGGTCGGTCGGTTTTTTTTTTTGGCGCCCTCTTTGGGCTGATATTTTTCAGATTTGAATTTTTTCTTTTCTTTTTTCCGCCCTCTTTTGGCTGATATTTCTCAGTTTTTAATGCTTTAATACATGTGCTTCAGCGTCATCATTCCATTGATATCTTTTTCACCTCATAATTATCCATGGTTTGCAAGAGTGAGAATTTTGGTATAATTTGATTTTATGCATTTATATCCCATTTAAACAAACAAAATACATTTATTTTTATTCATGGATAAAAAAAAATCTAAAAAACGGTTTAAAAAAAAAAAACTTTTTAAAATGCCGACCGTAGATTTTCAGATTTTTGGGTCGGTCGCAAAGGACAATACAACAAGTTTTTATTTTAGGCCTTATATAACAAGTACCTATTTGTCTGGAGAACATGAATTCTCACAGAATCAAACGAAACTTACACTGAATGTTCAAGATTACAAATAAATGTCATTTGCCAAACAATTTTGGTAGAAAATGTATACTGGCTGAGTACGGTAATGAGCAAAGAAAGATAAGGAAGTAAAGGTAAGTATAGGCCTGACACCATTTGTGTGGTCCCATATTAATCTTTCTTTGTACAGTGCTTGTTACTTTACCAAGACTGGGTCAAATTTATTATGATTTTGATGACTCCAGAACCTTGCAGTACACACCAATACTTACATGCTACATGATCAACTTTTTCTGATCCATTCCACACCTTTTCTTTCACAATGCAATCGCATGACCAGAACCCAACTTTGTCTTTAACCATGGCATTCAAACAAACAACTCCACTATAATTAAAAAAGAAATGTGTAGACATACCTGCAGAATCGGCTAATAGATCAGACTTTAGACACAGGAGATGTCTTCTGATAAACTCAGATAACTGATCACTGTATAAGTTAGATATAGCCTACAAGAAAAATAGACAAAAATATAGAATATTGTCAACCTATTAAATCACATTGAATTTGCAGAGAACTTTCTTGAATATCAACAATTTGGTCAGATATATAGTAAAATTAAATTATTTCTTGATGTATCGTTTTGTTCATGGTAATTATGAGCAGAAAGAATGATTTTTAAAATTTTGCTGCATGATCAATTTTTTCATTCATTGTTTTGTATCTATAATTGATAGCACATTTCAAAAGAACTCTACTCTACACTTGTACACAATGTAATGAAAATATTTCAGACTAATGATATTTACCTTCAAATAAGAGGTGGGGTAAGGTCCTGTAGAGTCCTGAAAAAAGCAAGAAATAAATGGTAGATTATAGGATACGGTATACACGTAACTTGATTGTAAATGTTCCATCACTGAACACTGAACTTTGAGGTGAACATCTAAGAATAAATAATGTTTTCATTGAGAATACATCAATTTCTCAACTCTCTTGAAATAAAAACCTGAATATATGAAGGTTATTAAATTCAGGCAACATACACCATATAAAAATAATTCATGCTTGAGTTCTAAAAAATGACTAGAAATTTAACAAACTCAAACCAAACACACATTGATCTTTAAGACTACAAATAGATATCATACAGAGTATTACATAATCATCCGCTGGGTAATGAGCAAGGACAGATAAGGAAATTAAGTAACCCAGTTGTCCCAACCAAAGACTCAAGCAATAGAATACTCGACAGTCCCACATGTGCACATGTGTGTTGTGCTTGAATGTGTGAATTTGATTTTCGGCAAGTTTTAACCAATCTACTGCCTAATCAAAACCTCAGAATTATTTTAGGCCAGTTCCTCTCAAACTCTAGTCGTATTATCTGAACTCGAGAAAGCTTTGATTTTTTTCTTACATCAGTTAAAATTGATAGTTCCCCAGCCAAGTGTTGTAGATCTGTGGTAGCGAGATAGACGTCTTCTAAGTCTCTCTGTTCTTCATCTCTTAGTGGACTATCAGCTATGGTTGACAGCATGGCTTGCCTCAGAGACAGAAATTGGTTTCTTGCAGCCTGGAAGATAGCCTGTCTAAGGGCAGGGCATTGAAGTTGTGTTTGGCTACCCCTCTCCAAATGAGATATGGGGGTGAATGGTGTCATCCTAATTAGGAGAGGAGCACATTTTTTTTTTAAATTTCCTAATGAATTACAGACATACAGTTACTTTTACATGTATGTTTAAAACAAAAATCATCTTTGATACAGAGAACTGCAATCCCAAATATGTTAACTTAATTCAATATCTACTAAAAAAGTACATTATGTCGGTGCTCATAAATAGTATTTTTAAGGGCTGAAGTGTTTACAAATGTTTACACTGAGCTGACATGTCTGAGGTAATTTGTAATCATTTTCTGACTTTCTTTGATTGACAATGACATTCGTATTAAAAATCCCCAATACACGTAGGTGAGAATCCCTTGTTTTGAAAGATTTATCAGGCTCTAGGTGAGAAATAAGGTCTATAGATACAGATAGTAAACTGATTACTGATTCTCTTTTTGTACTTACATTGTATAACCTCTTAAAATGACTTCCACTTCTTGAACATATAGCACAGACTTCTTCAGGAGATTACCAAAAGACTTATGGACGGATAAAAACTGAGATACACTCTGCTCCTGATGACGATGCTCCCTCCACAACCTGAAATACTTGGGGAAATAAGATAAAGAAAGCAATGCTCAAAACAGGCACAGAAATTGCAACCTAATGATCACAGAAGTTTGGACCACATCAGCTTTAAAAGAGTTACTAATAAGGTCAAATATTTCTACTACAGTACAAACAATAGTTTTCCTTAAAATCAAACTCATTTTTAAACGAAGGGGTGCAAATTATTTCATTACTCATGCTGTAGAGACATGTCTTTCTAGTTAAAAAGAAACCCTTAAAAGAAGTGGTAACACTTAAAATGATCAAAAGAAGTGAAAGCTACATTTTCAGTAACAACATAAATGACAAATTATTATATTAATTTTTCATCTCCCATAATGCATAGTTTGATTAGTTTCATGTTAATAATAGAGTCAATGTCTCATATCACACGATATAATCTTTAAAAATGAGGATTCCATCAAATGACATCTTCTTACATAATGTCTAAACAATTCCTGGAACTGACATGTACTTTTTTTTCTTCCCAACCCCTAGATATCAAATTTAAGACATCCAAGCCTTTATGAAATACACAATTTCTTTTAAAGTTTACACTCAAGCAAATAATATTTCTCTACCTGCCATACGACACCCACTTGCCACAGCAGACTGAGAAACAAAGTTGTCAAGACAACAGTGTACATGAGGATGTTTGGGATGTTGAAAGCGTCCACAGCATCCCATAGTAATGTTGGATGACAGACACCACATAGGAGCATGATATGACTGAACATAAGAAGACCAAGGCTGAATAGGATGCAAAAATATCAATATGAGATGTTAACATCAAAAGAATAATGACAATTCAACATTCTTTCATACCCAGCATAGCTTGTGTATCTTGTACACAAAATTAATAGCCTGTTTTCCAAAAAGTAATGATAATATATTTAACTAAATCAAAATCTATTCCAAGGTGGGAGGGGGGAATGCAAATGCACTATAAAACAATCAAAAAGCATCAAAATTTGATAATTTGATGAAAATTAGAATCAGAATTAGAATAGAAAAATAGAATATTAGCCAGCAGATTTTGAAAAGTGCTTTTTAAAATCTAAATATGCCATAACATTGATCAAGTTCTATTCTTATAACACATTAAGTATTTCATGTTTTCATACATTACATCTGTATGGAGCCGGAAGGGTATTACCTCCTATACTTTAACACAGAATTAAATCCCTTCTGGCTTTAAACCGACGATAAGACAGTTTGCACAGTGGCAGGATACTTACATCAATAACCAGAGAGTAATCTTTGTCCCAGATAACTTGGAAGTCGTTTCTGAAACACCAAGTAATGTAGACAATACGGTTGCATCTTCTTCATTTACGCACTTGCTTCTCATGGCAAGAGTGTAGTACTCGGGAAGTCCATGGTTATTCTGTAAGAAAAAAACAAAACACAATGATACAGAATTTAATACATATACTGCATATACCTTACAATTAATGATAATAAATACAATTCCTACACATTGATTGCCGTAATCTTTTGATGTAGATCAAAATATATATGGGACATTCTTATTTTTCTACTTTCGCAGGACAAAGACCATCATCATTCTGATATCTAATCATCAAGGTTATACTCGGTATGTGTTTTCTGAAAATTTAAATTATGACTTATTATATTCCACAAACTAAGAATCTTGCTCTACGATTGGTCAAAAGTAAATCACGTGATGAAAGATAGTTCGCCCATCATTGCTGGGAGAAGCAAAAAGTTTGTTACACTGTGTAGATAGGCTACTATCTACACAGTGCAACACACTTTCACTGAAGATAGAAGTCCTATCTACACAGTGCAATGCACTTTAAATGTATACGCTGCGTATTGCTCTCCTCTTTAAGCGCTTTTGGTATTAGTACGCGAACTTTGGCCACGTGCGAACTATATGGTCACACCACCATACTGCATGCACTGTGTACGTATCTTACACCGTTTGCTAGCTGTTAATTGATGACTTGTTGCTCTAAAATGACTGAAGAAGTGAAATGTTTCCAATGTGGAATATGAAGCAAATAATCACCTTTTGGTTTCAGGTGATGGCAATTTAGCACTTCCTCGGTGATCTGAATTTATACGCTATCTTTCCTCAGCTTCCAACAGAGAGATAGCTACATCCATATCGCCTCGGAAGTAATAGTTTGTCCCATCACCTTCACCAACGGTAGTTATTTGCTTACTACAAGCAGGATACAGTGAGATATAGCAAATATATCTTGAGAAATAATATTTAAATGACTAACAATATGCTTCAAACAGCTGTAGATCACAAAAGAATTATCATCTTTACCTCTTGTTATCTAGAGAGCTTCAACAAAAATTGTCAATGCAACCTCTGATATTTTTGTTATCTTTTGCAAGTGTTAATGTTCAAAGTTTTCCAAATCCACTGCTTATATAATATATATTCATTTTCTTACTAATATTTTTATTATGTTTTTGCAGTATGCATATCAAAGGTGACTTTGAAAGAGACTTACTAAGTATGCTAAGAACTCTTTTCTGTCGACTGGAAACAAACTTCCATGGGTAATTCTGGTGGTCCAAATCTGTAAGAGATATGACAGGGTAAGAAAGTGAAAATGAAATCATTACCCATGGCATATTTCATCAGGACACTATAACAAAAAATTAAAAAAATTGGGGGTAGATTATGATAGATCAACTTTGATTAATAATCTAAACTATGGGTAGGGTTCAACACTAACATTATTGAAAGGGGGTCCTGATTTTACCAGAGTCTCTATGCATGAGCCCTATTAAAAAAATGTTGGGGTCAGGACCTAGATTTTGGGCACCTCTGTGTCCAGGGCGCCTGTTAGTGTCAAGCCCGGCTATGGGTAATACAACATTTAAACTGTCAGTTAAAAGAAAGATTGATAACAAATTGCAGTGTACCAGTATATCTTTGGCATTTCTTTATAAAAAATAAGTAGATATGATACCTAGACTAGAGATTGAGACTTTCAATTGATTAAACTAGTCTGGACTTTGAAGAAGACACAACCAAATTATAAACAAAATTCCAACTCCATAGTTGAATGTGTGCATTGTATTGAATGAACCCCTTCAATATACATTGTTTTTTCTGTTTTCTATTCATGATGATTTTGAAGAGGGATGGTCTGATGCATGCAAATAAAGATATCCTAATAAAACAAAATGATATATCAAGAATATTAATAACAACAAGTATTTTTCTACTATTATTAATGTGACTTCACAGTATCACTTTAATCTTTGACAATCTAAGTATATTGTTTCATTTGTCCATCATTACGGTATTATGAAATTAGACCTCATAATTACCTGGATGAATTTTCCAGCATCTTGAAGCCGTTTTGTCAGACTGTTACTCTCTGTGCCTGCTAATAATGTTGAATCATCAGCCCCAGCTGTGCTCTGGAAAATCTGAAAACCATCATCTGGACAGGCTTCTTTTAAATACTGGTATAGAGGGGATCCCTGCAAAAAACAAAGAGCCAGAGTAAACACCATTTAAAGCACTACCGGTAATATCTTTCAAGTTAATTTAAATAATAATTTAAAAACAGATTCAGCATTCCCCTAGTCTACTATCAATTGATTTCATCAGTGATCAAACTCAAAACAAAAATACTACATACAAATGTAGATACCGTAAATTTTGAAGACAAAAAAAAAAAAAAAAAAAAACAATTCTGAACAAAATAATTTTGTCATCTTTAGTTTTTAAAAGCCACACAAAAGCTATTTGGGCTTTTTTGGCTTGTTGTTAACCAGATAAGATCAGCTCTCATTTCAGTGTTCGAAAATACTTTCATTTCATTACGAGGCACAGTTGAAGTGCTTGTGAAGTTGTGAACTAAGTTTGACCTAGTAACAATGTTGTTTTTAAAACTAAAGATGACAGAAAAATTTTCCTCCGAGTCCAAACAGAAATTTTGACAAGCTAGTTTCGTGAGTGAGTGAGCTGCATGATACAGGTGAGTGAGCTGAAGACACGGGAGAGCTTCGGCCGGTAAAATGCTTTGTGAAGAGGCATAATTTATTGTGACTGAAAAAAAAAGAAAAAAAGAAAAAAAGAAAGAAAAACAACTCTCTTCCCTTCAAATTATGAACGTAGTTCAAATAGTAGATCCTATTCTTTATTTGCATTAATTATGTGATTCATGTTGAGACACAGAGATTTTCGAAAACCACTAAAAAGTAGCATTTTGAGGACTGAAAATATCCTGTACCTGTGTATAAGACGCACCCCCGACTTTGGATTTTTGCAGACGGAAAAAAGTGCGCCTTATACACAGAGATTTACGGTACTGCATAGAAGTATAAATCTTCCCGATTCACCCGGGATCGCCGCCGGCTGCCCCCCTGGTTGATATTGTTTTTTTGTATTATTAGGGAGGCCAATGCCCAAATCTAACTTTTTAATTACTAATTTGTTTATAATAAAACTAAGATTAAAAGAAAGCATTTACTTTCACTAAGAAAATTCACCCATCTGCCAACTCCAGAAGTTCCATCAAATAGGAGATATCCAGCTCGTTTTATCCAGCTTCCTTCTACGCCTATCCGTACGTAAGAGCCTTGAAACAATTATATTTCATGTCGCAAAGTTACGTTCATAATTAGACAGGCCCGAGGGAATGGGCGTGTCATTATCCGGACAAAGTTCATGATGAAGTTTAAAACTTCGCGCGAAAGTGCAATCACTCAACAGCGGCTAGCCTTGAATCGGTCGCACACGTACACACCGACACAGGCAAGCCCCGATGCAGGCTGAAATCCAGCCATCAATGTGCGAACGATTACATCTTCTACTACTACGAGCCGAAGGCGATGGTTCAAAAATGAAGAAGAGATATCAAAATTGGCAGGAAAGAAATATATATAATTCATTGATATTTACCTTAGATGTGTATTCCAATAATTTGATTTCCTCATGAGTATTCCTTATTATCAACGATCGAGAAGTTACGAGGTCCAATTAACATCCATCTTGCAGCGAACACAATGCGGAGTACAATAGGACAGCAGCATGCATAGCGCATATGCAACGTACGTGTACTAATATTTCTCTCACTCTCTATCTCTCTCTCTCCCTTTCGCTGTACGTAACATACACACTCACTAACTATGTATCATACAACACACACCTTCAAATCATGGCTTTCATTTCAATTCTCAATTGGAGTATAGACCTCTCACGTAGACTTTTTTTTTTACTGAAATATCTTTTTTAACACTTCTCATACATTCCTGCATGACACTCGTATCTAGTGCTGTGAGAATAAGGTACTAGGGTCTATAAATAAGACTACGCTTTGCGCACGATCTGACCGGAGCTCAGACATATGTCGCAAGGCCTTTATTTTTGGCGCGAACAATGATGTCACTGTTCACAGTTTTCCTTCTCATTTTGAGATGGATGTAGCTATAGGGCTCAAACCAACGCAAGATTGACAGAAACATCGTACTCTATCTACTTTCGAATGTTCAGTTTGTAAAAATCTGTATTTAAAAAGATATAATCTTTTTTCTTTATATTTTCTAGTTGTTAGAAGTGGCAATTGTGAACATCTGAAATGTTGATTTCTATCAAAAGTTCTTTACTAAAAATGGATCCCATATTTTTAGGGTCTACCTTCTGCCAATGAGAAGGTTTTTAGTGAGCAAACCTCTACGCCCTCTAGGATTTTCTTAGTCGGTTTTGCGAGCGCGTCAGGGTCGTCTGCTACAACAATTATTGGATTAAAAAACGTCAAAATCTGCAAGATCGTCAACAAATGGTGAAAGACTGTTACAGATCCGTGATTATAGGTATGTTGTGAAATGTATAATTCTATTTTCTTTTCTTATTTTCATCAATTTTTTTCCCTCTGCTAATTTTTTGAAGTGGGCGACGAGCGCACAAATCGTAGGCGTAGAAGCCTTACGCCCGGGCATTGGCCTCCCTAGTATTATTTGTTGTAGACTATGTCCTTATTAGTATTACCACGATGATGAAAACGGCTTTGCTGGTCATGTTTTGATCCTGTATAGTATAGCCTATTAAATTTAAATGTTCCAATCCCAATGAATAAATAAATTAATTAGATCTAACTTAGATCTATCTAGAAATCTAGATCTAGATCTAATCAATAAATAAACAAATAGGGGTCTAGATCTAGATCTAAATAAATTACAAAGTTGGCAAGTCCAAGGTATAACTCTTGCCAAAATAAATATAACAAATTGCTAGATCATAGATGGTTGATTTTTTTTTTGTATAATGATACTTGACTCATCAGTCTACAAGAATCTTCAACTGGCCAAGGTTAGGTTTAAACAAGAAGCCTCCGGGCCGAGCTCCGCAGCTCTGTAACGGGACTGCACTGGACAGCTCGCGCTGAACTTCCCCGTGCCTTCCCCCGTAAACCCTGTCGTACGGTTTCAACTTTCACTTGCAGTTCTCACAATCACATTCTAGTTTCATCTGTTAAAAATAAACAAAGAGTGTATTTTTTATTCAATCCTCACCTCAAGAACTACCTCTTCGTCATCTGTATCCATACCATTCTCCATTTCGACTATCTGAAACCCGTGGTTGCAGCGATTTAGGGCTTATTGATGTTATTCTTCACACACGGCAAATGTGAAAAATTATATGGAACGCCATCTATGGTTTATATTCGTTGCGTCTTTATTTATGCGAATATCATTTAGAAGTACATGTAGTTATTTATTTAAAGAAAAACAAATCCACACATATTTATATACTCAATTATACTTACATAGCAATACAAATATATTCTTTCCTTGTTACAAGAAAAACATATTAATTCTCAGCCCAGCCTAGCCCTATTCATTAATTTTATTTCTCACATCTCCAATTATTTTTCGTACATAACATAGTTTATACGAAACTGCAACATAATTATAACATAGCTTTGTTATCATTTGATAAGCAAAACTAAATACAACACAATTCCTTGTTCATTATTTCACAATGTAACGGACGAAAACATATCACAATCACATAATAGAAAGATATTAACGGCTATACACAGTTATTTTAACCCAAAATTGCCAAAGCTAGAACAAAACAAAACAATGCCCCTTTTTCAGAAAAAGACTGAATAATTAAAAAAAAGGAATATATATATATATATATATATATATATACTTATATATATATATAAAATAATGAGTTTTATATTTCTCAACATATCATACGGAATAGAAATTTTGAGTTTTCATTTATTAAAACACGATTTATCTAAACCCTGTCCCCGGCCCCCTCTCCCTCCCCCCCCCCCCCCTCCCCTCCCCTTCCTCATTTCATTAATCCCCCCCCTCCAATTTAATTGTGTGGATATGGAATGCATTCGGATAAAGGTTTCTTTACAATGTCGAAATGACTTTGGTTGTTGACTTCGTTCCTCCTCTACTTCGCTCAGGGGGCCGTTTCTCGAAACCAACTCCATGACAGTCATATCTTTGTCGGCGACCTACGGAGATGTCATGAAGTGGATAAACCGTTTCACAAAGCCATGACAGACATGATATCGATATATCGCGATACTAGCAGCTCTAGAAGATAGTCTTTGCCACGATCCATCTGATTTATCAAGAATAACCCAAAACAAGTTTTGGGGCTAAAATTGTTCCAAAAAAAATATATACATATAAATTCTCCTAAAATAAATTACACTAAGTGTCATCATCAAATGTAGATCATCAAACGATTTGCATATTTCTGTAAAGATTCTTAAATTGAAGAAAAACCGGTGAGTGTTTTTTTTTTGACAGTCGAATCAAAAGTTAGTTGAAGGATACCGTAATGTGATAGTTTATCAATACGTACTTTTTTGTTTATTGTGACGAGGAATTTTAGGCAAAATACCTTTTCTTAGCCAGTTTTTATTCTAGAGTCTCATAAATACTCATTATATAATTGATTTGATATTGAAAATATAATTTGGAAGAAGTAATTAGAGAGGGAATAATAATGCACATAGGCCCCAAAGTTATGACGGTATCTTAAGAAAAGACTATGGATCGACTATGGAAAACGGTGTGTAACATTCTTATCTCTCTTATTCATATGTTATAGTTTAATGATTTGTGATTTAATGTTTATATTCAGCTTTTTAAAGTTTCTGTATAATTTGTATTCTCACTTTTGTACATTTGCATTTCGCATCCAAGAGAATTACGTACCGAACTCGTCTATATTTTTCTCAAAATGATAGTGAAACTAATCGTACATTTCGCGGTCCATGGAATGGCAACAAACTGACTTGTGATGGCGCTTTACAGCAATTAAAAAGATATGACGGGTTCGGAGCAGTGACAACTCGCTTGTCGCGGAAGTTGTCGCTCATCTTGGCAAAGACGGCTTCGTGAAACACTTAGCTGACAAGTTGCGCGACAGTGGCGAGATGTCGTTGATCTTGTATATTTATGACGGTTTCGAGAAACGGCCCCCAGGCTCCCAGTTTTCCCATTTTCTCAGATGTAGGGGAAATTTATTTCTCATCCCTGAATTTTTTTCCTGCATTCATCTCCTGTGTTTAATTTTGTCCATGGTTATAGATGACTCCGTTCTCTTCCCATGAAAATCAAATACTTTACCAGGAATTAAAAAGTGATCTACCAATTGGGTCCTTTCCTTGATAATAATGTCAGCCTATACTCGATCACCTCTCCAACTTTGTTCTCTTAGAGATCGGAGGAGGAGATGCTACAGGGTCGATGGAGGATCGAGGAGGGAGCTATAGGAGCTCGAGTAGGAGGGAATAATGGAGTGAGCTAGACCGAGGAGGAGGAGGAGGGAGCTATAATTATATGTGTGTGTGTGTGTGTATTGGGTTTTTACAGACGTGTATCAATCAGATATGATTATTTACGTCTGGGGACCGACCTTTAAACGTCACCATCCGAAAGACGTGACTCAGTTTCGAACCTGCGTCCTCGGCTGAATCAGTTTGTAACTTCCACTTTTAGCTGGATTACAGGCGCACGCCACAACGCCACAACGCCGTGAGCGGCGAAAAAGTATTTAAACAAAAAAAATTCTATTGGAGACTGTGAAATAAAGACTACTAGTATTTTGTTGCATAAATCGGTTCCAATTAAAGACCGCGACGTGTCGGTTTGTTTCACTATCCGGCGCTCGCGTGTAATGCTATTCATGATATCCGATTTATCCGACAGACCCGCGGCAGTTGGTTAACAAGCGTGCACTTTAAAAAGGTAGAGTTATGCAATATTTATGTCTTTTAGCACATTTTAAGTACAATTATTCGAATCGGATACATTACAGGTGACATAAAAGTCTCTCTTTTTTTAAAATTGGCCTTGTGCCTGGAAAAAACAGAAGAAAACGGTGTCACATTAATACACTTGCCCACATGCTGAATTTCGTGTGAGCTGACATAGCTTGACAAGTTTAATTTAACTTTTTTAAGTTTGACAGCTAATTGAATGATGATGATCATTTGTTTGATTTACTATTTCGTCACCAATCTGTTCCATGGACGGTCCAGATGACTTGTATTTTGTAATGTTTTTAGTAAGCGTTAAATTAGGCCATGTAAAATTGATTTCATGTTTTATTGTTGATCGTCCCCGCCCGCTTCCTTTTTGGGGGCCGCCTCCTACGGTCCTATTTTTTGTTATTTGTTTTTTGTTTTTTGTTTTTTTTGTTTTTTTTGTTTTTTTTAAAGAAAAAAAACATTAAAAACCCTGCTAAAATGGCTCTAGGTCTATTTCTGATTTAAAAAAAAAAAAATTGTCGGCGGCCATCTTGAAAAAAAATAGCCTCGACTGTCAGGGAAAATGTACCGAGCGGCCATTTTGAGCGGCCATTTTGAAATATCAAATATCAAATAACATGGTACACCCTCCTCCTCTTTTTCAAAAAATCCGGTCGATCAACATGTAATCAATTTTACATGGCCTTAGGGCTGTCGACCCTCCCGTATTTGGAGGGAGTCTCGCGCCACCACGCTCATTCTCCCGCCGTCCCACCAGCTCGTAGCGGGAGACTCCCACCACCACGCCCTTCCTCCCGCTCTCCCGCAATCCCGCAATCTCCCTGTTTATGAAAAAAAAAAATTTCTACCCACCCAGTAAATTAACTTGTAGGGATTGGGTTGGAAATTTTTCCGCCTTATCACCTTTGTGGGTCAAAACATCCGTTGTTTAGCTCTGCTGCTGATTTTTGTTGTATTTTTATGTCATGCATTATAATCTGATTGGAAATTATGCCATCTCTCCTTCTCTATCTCTCCCATTTTCCTTGGGACCCCTACCAACTTTCCCTATATTTCTCTCTTCTATCAGTCCTTCGAGCTTGAGCTCTCTTTTCCTTTATCTTTCTGCTCGTATTTCGATTGTGATGCTGCTCCTATTCTACTTTCATATTCACATCTATATCAATACCTGAATTTATTCATGATGTGATTCAGAATTGTATTTAAAATTCTTGCTATGTATAAGTCATATAACTGTCTTGTCATGTTTTGTGCTGAAAGCCGGAGGACCCTACCTGCTCATAGACTTTTTCTTATAGAGTCTTGACGCCCTTCTGGCTTTCAACACACGACACCATGTTTTTGTCTTATGTTTTATGTATTACATGTTATACCAATGGAAAACAAATTTCTGTATTATATTATGGACAATAAAATCTTGAATCTTGAATCTTAAAATGAACCAGCGTACTCACATCGTATGGATTTTTTTGGGTCAAAGAGGGGGGGGGGGGGGGGTAGGGAATCAAAAAAATATATATAGACTATCTTACTCAACACCCCCCCCCCCCTTCCCTGTTGAGCCAAAAAAAATGCATACCATCTCACTCGAAGCAGTTCCCCAAAGTTGACAGCCCTGGTTATATGGCAATGAGTCTAGTCCCCAGTCTATTTCCTTTTTTTTAATCCCTAAAAAAAAGTAAAAAGTAAAAATAAAATAATGCTTTTTTTTCAGTTCCTGAAAATTTGTCATTTCGATTGACTTTTCTCTATTTTCTGTTTAAACTTTATTTATTCGTGTATTTTCCAAGGTAGAGCCTTTACAATAGCACAAGTTATGCAATTCATTTGTCTTGAAGTGGAATTTTAAAAAATGAAATTTTTTACAAAAAAATAACATTGCATTTAAATTCGTCTACATCAGTTCTATTTTGACTATTTCATTATCAACAAACTAAATTCACTTTATTAGTAGGATCTTGGATCTAGAATCCTATATCTAAATCTATTTTTGTTCATGATAATTAATAAACTTCTTTCTTTTATTTAGATCTAGTTTGTTTTCATGGTTGTCCCAGTAATTTCCAATAACCCGTGTGTGTTTGTGTAGTTTTGGAAGAGGTGCATACTATTGTGAGTCTTGTCTATAAAATATATTTTTTCCTTCTCAATGTTGAATATTTATAGACAAGAGGACAATTTTCAGGCTGTAAATTTGAATCTGGAATATTTGATCCAGTCTAAAGAGTTCTATCATTTTTATTATTTTTTGAAAAGAATTCAGTGGAAATTTGAAATATTCTTTTGGAATTCTTTGGTACTTTTTGTTGTTGTTGCCCCTATTCATCTAAAAAATCAAAGAGTTGATATAGGTCTACTCAGAGATTTTTTCTTCTTCAAATACAACAGAGAGGGAGAGAGGTGGGGGGGGGGGGGGGAGAGATACAAGAGGGGGATAGGTGAAGGGAGCAATATCTAGCATGTTAAAGAAAACAAATATCTAGCATGTTCAAATAAAATGTATGACTATGAGATTAAGGGGCCAGAGTGTGATAACATTTTTTGTGTATGCTTAAATTTTGCATCATCCTAGAATTAGGACAGGAAGCGTGTTGATATTTGACACCCAACCATCCCAATGAGGATGAAGAAGACTAGAATGTCATGGCTCATGAACCTCAGAAAATATGTAACACTCACTATGAACATGACTGACAAAGAAAGCAGACAAAATATACAGTTCCTCAGGTAGACAAAGGAACATCCCTTCACTGCTATTATGTAAAAATGTGTAGAACAGGTGTCACATGCATGTTCACTTTTTACATAATAGCAGTGAAGGGATGTTCCTTTGTCTACCTGAGGAACTGTATATTTTGTCCGCTTTCTTTGTCAGTCATATTAATAGTGACTGCTTTAATTAAACTGGATCCTACATTATATGTGTATTCTGTAACTTTTGTTTGTGAGGACATGATTCATTTATAAAACTTTTGATAGAAACAATTACAGTGTAAGTGTTTTCTGTGTCTAGTTTGATATAAATATAGATGACCTATTGATTCATGATTCATCAGGGAAAAAATTATTAAAAAAATTTCGGGGGCTACTTATCAACCTTGCTTGCATGAAAGTAACACTCTTTAATTTGTTTTGCATTGAACTCTATGCAAATTTTTGGGGGCTCTTTTATGACTTTCGGGGGCTCTTTTTGGCATTTCGGGTGCTAATTTGCCCCGAGCCCCCGTGCATTTTTTTCACTGTGATTCATGCAACCCACTGTAAATATAAATATTGTTGGATACTGGATTACCGGTAAGTTGTCATTTCTTAGTTCTCATCAATATTTTTTAATTTATTCAAACCTCTAGACTGCTGTGAAAAAGAATTTTGAACCATTTATTGGAGAGAGGGCTACATGAGAGGTCAACCCAGTTCAAGAAGCACTGAACAGGAGTCTCTCTGCTTGCATTCATGGACTCACATAGTGAGATGTATCCTCCACGGTTTGCCATGCATCGAAACACCCCACTGAAGTGGGACTACAAGGTATGTACATTATTACTTATTACCCTTTTTTGTGGATGCATTCGAAATATGCAGAGGTCTGCAGCTGAGTTTCCAACTTTCCATGTCGATCTGTCATCCAATTTCAATCTTCCTTTTCAAGTAATTGTAGGCTGATGAATTTACAGTGAGAACATGTCAAAGTGTAATGGGCACATTGCTTCAATAGTCAATACCATGTTGATTTAATCTTCTCAAGGGTGAGAATTATTGTTCATCACAACACATTTGTCAGGACTGGCAGATGTGGCAGTGATAGCGGCATATGATAAAGAGGTTGTAGGTAACTTTAAAACAAGGAACATAAAAAAATTCCTTTTTATGCCAGATTCACTATACTGTAGTTTCTTTCGTGGAATAAAAATAACTGGCTACATGTATTCATAGAGTACTCCGCTTCTGTGAAAAATCTAACATCTGTTTGTGTCTGCAACAGACTGCAAGTCACTATGTAATATTACGTTCATTCCTTCCATTTCTATTTCTTATTGACCAATCTTCAGATGAATCTGGTCGGCAGAAAGGATCAAGATCCCAAACTTCACAACTGTGAGAAATGCAGCTTTCCTATCATGGCATATGGCAGAATGGTAAGTGCTGAAGTAGAGCAGTGCAATCTAATTTACATGCTGTATTACATTATAAAATAATACCAGGATGCCTACTTTGTACAATGTATTGTGCAAATCAGTGTTCTGTAACATTTTCTTGAAGCCATATGAATGGATTCGACAGTTCAATTTCAAGGTATAGACCAGTTCTGGTCATGCGATTGCATTGTGAAAGAAACGTTGTGGAATCCATCAGAAAAGGTTGATCATCTAGCATATAGGTGTTGGTGTGTACTGCAAGATTCTGGAATCATCAAAATGATAAGAAATTTGGCCCAGTCTTGGTAAAGTTGCAAGCACTGTACACAGAGAGATGTATATGGGACTATGTGATATCTATCCAGGTCGGATAGATATGATAATTTACCAAATATATCTATATATATGACTTGAAAATAAAGATTGACTGGGTCTAGACTATACAAATTGTCTGTTTTTGGATGCAGTAAAAAAAAAAAAACATATTTTCAACAAGACTTCATGGTTACTTCAGCTATTTTTAGCCAAATTTTGATAGTCATGTAATTTTTCATCTAACAGTTTCCCTGCCTTGCTTCCTATAGATTCCATGCAAACATGTGTTTTGCTTTGACTGTGCCAAGGCCACGGACAAGAGTTGTTTACGGTGAGTTTTCTCTGAATTTAGTTTATCATGTACTTCTGAATGCTATGAATTAAGTCATATCTCACCAGTGCTGTCAAACTATAAAGTATAATGTCTGTTATTGCCAAAACATTAATTATGCATATGCTAGAAATTCATGAATTTAGACCTGTTGGATTGTCAGTTATTAAGTTTAGAATTTGGCTTAAATTCCATGCCAAATTAAGAAGAACTCTGTAAGCTCCTTGTTCATATTCGTTGCTTATTTTATATGATGCTTGTAAGTGGTGCTGTCACAGAATTTCTATATAATATATATCTTCTTTTATTTAAAAAACAGATGTGAAGACCCTGTACAGCGAATAGAGCAGTCTCCTCTTGGTAGCATATTTCTCTGCGCCTATGGAGCACCAAAGCATTGCCATACAGGATGTCGCAGAACTTATCTCTCACATAGGGATCTCTTGGCCCACATCAACCATCGTCATACTCCAAAACCTCCTAGTCAGGTAGTATCATCAACCACTTCAAGTGGTAAGGACCAAGGTCATAGTACAATGTCCAGAATGACCGATCCAAGATCTGATTCCAGGAGTGACCCTCGTAGTCACCAGTCGTATGTTTCATCTCACCAGGATGGATACCCTGGCCCAACTCCAGCACAGACTTCTCATATCATGCCAGAGCAGATGCAGTATGAGCCACGCCCTTCGGAGGGGGCGAGCAGCCAAAGTGGACCTGAGGATTACCACGTCAATGTGCCAGTCAGGAAGTCCAACCTTATCACTGTCCCTCTGCATGACAGTAGCAAAGACTACCAGCAGTCGTCTCAGGTCCATGGTGCAGTTGCGTCCTACCCATCACAAGCTCCAATAGTCCCTGTCCAGCAACAGCATCAAGGCCCACCTCCGCCCCCTCCACCACAACATGTGGCTTACCCTCAACATCTTCCTCCATCGACTGGTTCCCATGTTCCTATCTCCCACCCACCCCCAGTCTCTGGTTCGTACACAGGGCCACCGATCAGTGTACACCAAGTGATGCACATCATGCATCCACAACAAGCCCCAGTCTACAGTCAGGGAGGTGTCCCACTGCCCAGAATGAACCAGCCCCACTATGACAATGCCCAACGACCTTCTTTCCAATCCACACCCCTCCCTGGGGGGAATGCACCATTCCCAGCCCCTGGTGTACCAAGATGGCCAGTTGGTCCTCCTACTTCCAGTATGCCCCCTCCTCCACAAACTAACATGCCACCCCCACCACCCCCATCTCAAGTTCCAACTATGGTTAACCAGGTACCCTCCATGCCGCCTCCACAGGCTCCACCAGGTGCTAGGCCTGAGATGGGCCCTCCGCCCCCTCCTATGGGACCTCCAATGACTGAAGCACCTCGCTATCATGGCCAGTACTTCTCATGAGAGAACACTGATGCACAGGACATCATAATTGTCATGCCCTTTTTAAAATTTGTGTTATCAATGCTGTGTAAATAGTTTTGATTGTTGTCAGTCAGCTGAAAAAATAACTTTGTTAATGATGTATTATCTATTGCTAGCTAAACTCCGAAAAAGAAAATGAGTGCCATACATTAAAATATGGCACCGTAAAGCCCATGTTCCATGTTCAGAATGCTTTCTTAATCATGAGCGTACTTGTTTCAATTGTCTTAGTTGTATCAATTAAATTTTTTTTTGAGGGGGGGGGGAGGATAAAATTGCAGAACAGATAGCCATTATAACAATCATAGCAAGGGTAGTACAAACTAATATATTTATTTGATGAAATCAAGAAAGAATATGACATCTCAACTTAAAAAAAGAAGACATAACATCAAATGCCTAATACAGATGTCCTTTTTTTAAAGTAATGATCATGGTGTTTACATAACAGGTAAACTACCGGTATGAAGGTTCATTAAGTAATTTAATTAATGGATCATTCTGTGTGGTGCACGTTTTTTGCTTCAGGCCAAGTGCATAAATACATGTACTTGTTTTATACTGGGATCCAATTATACGGCATTGTTTAGCTTTGATACGCAATTATACACTATGGTTTTCTTTTCTGCTCATGATGAAGTTATAAATGCAATGTCCACAGCACTCAATCAAGATCTCCATCTTTTTAACTATTTTTTTTGTTCATTGTGCATAATCTAGCACCAGGTTTCGTAACATAAGTTTAGTTCACAAAATATGTTGCAGTTTCTGACTGCAATTCATTACTACTAGATGAGTTCCAAGCAGCATCTAGATAAGTTCCATTGATAATACAGAGGAATTGAAAAACCAATAATGATAATTCTCGTGTTTGAGATAAAATTTCATTTCTTTTAGAGCAATATTTCATTTCAAGCCATGAAATTAACATGCAATGTTAATTCATGTGTTCTTTAATGTCTAGTGTAGATTGTACCTGTATGTCATTAATATCAAAGAAACAGAAACAGTTGTGAAATGTCAATTTAATGGAATTTCTGTTTTTTGTGGTTAAATTATAAAGACAAAGCTTATCAAGTAGTAAGGGTTATACCGTTATATATATCTGTTGGTGGTTTAAGATTACTGAAATCCGTAACCTGAATAAAGTCACATCAAGTAGTCGCATCAATTAGTCACATCAAGTAGTCACATGAAGTAAAACTATTTTTGAGTGACAGTAAGTACCTTGATTAAAACTGGATGCAGAATTATTTGACCAAATTTGAGTGTATATATGTGTTTACTTACTGAAGTATACTGTATGTTCAAAAGTGAAGTAGCAGGAAGACTTTACGTGAAAACTAAAATAAAACCAGACAAGAAGTCAAGGGTAATCTGTATTTTCATTTTTATTTCACTTCTGAACTTCAAATATCATATCAAGGCTAACATCAACACAAGTCAACGCAAAGCGTAGCATCACCTCGCCGGGTACAAATGGCCTACCGGTATATACGTCAGAACAATTTACCTCCATTAGACTAAACATTTATGAGGGGATAATAAATGAAACCCAACAGCTTTTTCTTTCATATACAGTATTGCCTTCACATATAGACTGTTTAATTTTAACTACTAACTTACCTCCACCAAATCTACGACAAAAACGGGAGTAACATGTTAATGTATTGGGGTACATAAATGAATGTACGAATATCAATTTAACCTGAATTGTAAGTCATAAGTAAAGGCAACTAAAACTTTTTGGACGTTGTCGTATTTGGTCCTTAAATAATGCCACTTGTTAAAATTTGATTTCCCATTACGTTGGTCGAATGTGAAGAAAATTGATGTTACACAGGTACACTTCAGTATTCATTAATAGTACAGAGCAAGCAAACACCGATTTGCTGTACATAATTTGTCTATTTTTAAGATGACATTTTTTGGCTCGATATTGATTAGCATACCGTACATGTAAATACGAAGACAGAACAGGATTTACTTCTTTTGTGTCAAGCAAAGAACAAGATCAGTAGTGAACTCTGAAATTATCAATTTTCTTGATATTTAATTGATTTACGCTCTAGTAAAGCTTGTTACTGTCATCGTGTGTACTAAAATCTTTGAAGAAATCCATATACCTTTAACTGGCCTTCATCATGTTTATTTTGTTCTAATCAGAATCTTGCAGTTACAAGTTCTTTTCCATGTTCTGATCTCAGAGGTGACTTTTCATTGTATCACACATGTATTTGCAATCCTACATACATGCATTTTATTGCACCATTCTCGTTCACTTCCAGACACAAAATAGATATTTACAGTTTTCAAATTTACATGGCGTATTAAACAACCAATAGAATGTCTGTACCTGTCTTTAATACACAAATAAACATTTGATTTTCAGAAGAGTGAAAATAACTGCAAAATATAAAAATTAAAACTCATCAAATTAAAGCAGCCACTCAACACTATCAAACACTTTTTTGTTATGCTGAAATTATACAGAATTTTTTACCCCATGTATAAATGTACGGTACTGTTAAACATGTACAGAAATGTATCATTGTAACTCGGTTTATAAATCTTTACAAAAATCAAAGTACTGTATCATTTCATTAGTAGATTTATACTCAATATATTATCTGAAAATGAAAGAAGGCAAAATAAATGGAATAGTATGTCATCTAACTATTTGACCTCATCTTAGCTGCTCGTTCTTACTTATGCAGTGTGCTGAGATTGTACTTATAGACATTAGCATATTTTTTATTTTAATTCACACTAAAGAAGAGGCCAAAATAAATGGAGTATATGTAGTGGGTCTAACTATTTGACCTCATCTTAGCTGCTCTTTTAAACTTCACGAACAGCGTGCTCATATTGTACTTAAGGCATTGGCATTAACAAAAAAAATTGACACTATAGAAGAAGCCAAAATAAATGGAGTAGTATGTCATCTATTTGACCTCATCTTAGCTGCTCTTTCAAACTTCATTCTGCAGTGGCTGATATTGTACTTAAAGGCCTTGGCATTATATCAAAGGAGCATACATCATACAACCACAATAACATATATGAGCCATGAATAAATGAATTACCTATAAATACGTTTACATCAGAATATGATAATGCATACCTTGGCTTGCAAGATAAGGCTTCTCGCTGATGTTACATATGATGCTAGTATAATGTATGCTTACTAGTTGCTCACATGTACATAAAAGAAAAGTGGGACCTTCAGTTTTAGGTCCTATCTGAGGGACAACAATGTATATAATTGAAGGGCAATGCCTCATCGAGTAGCACAAATGCTATGATTTGGACTTGAACCCTCTCTGGAAACGTGACCACTGCTGATCATTGCACTATCTTCGTCTCCGCACCTTGCAGAGCCAGTGGCTTTAATAAAACAATGCCCAAGTGTAAATTCATTACATTTCAAGCTTCACATTCAACAATACTGACTTGCACTACCCACATGTATGACAACAAAAAAGAAAAAGAAGAAAGAAATAAAAATATAGCAGTTAACTGACACCAAATACACACTATTCAAAGACTTGTCACATCTATCACTGTCAATTAAGATGACAGCTTTTATGGTGAAAAATTCTTTTAGAAATACACAGGAAGTCAGGACATTTTGCTAAAGCAAGAATTTGGAAGCACATTTAATCTACCAGTACCTGTAAAATCAATTGGAAGAGGGAATCGTGCTACTTTAACTTTGGTGCTAGTGGGCAATGCTGATATCATTTGATAACTTAAAACATGTGGCATACTTCAAATAGCTGCATGTAGAAACTAAAGAAAATTAGGTATATGCCATAGTTTTAATCTAATATAATGAATTTTGCATGTTTGCACAAATAATACAGAAGACCTCAAATCATTCAATCTGCAAACATAGAAATTACAATGATTTATTTTCTAATATTTCTTATTTGGAAAGAAAGTGTTATCAAAGAAGTTTCCCTGCTCTAATAAAAACAGTTCAGCCTTCTGAAACTTCATATTAAAATTTATGCTCACCATATGTAGCTATAGACCTAAATACATGTATCAGAAACACCTACATCACTGGCTTGCTTCTTTGGCATCTTGTTTCTGCCAATCTCAACTTGTAGAATTACATCATGTTTTTTTAATTTCCACAAAAAGTGACTGATCTGTATCTCTGATTCTGCGCTTAAAATCTAAAGCAATTCCAACCAAGTGTTGTGCTTCCAAAAATATACATGTACTGTAAAGTAAGTTGAAGACAAAATTAAAATGTTACACAAGTTATCATGTCTTATCGAAAACTAGAAAGATGCCCCCCCCCGCAAAAATATATATATACATGTATAGAGGTAGAATTCAAAACCAGCTAGATCACGTATTAAGCAGAAACTGAAACCAAACAGGCTACAAAACATTGAATGTAAGAGTGTCAAAGTCAAATCAATATTTGAAAGATTGGACATGTCAGTTGACTAGAACAGACACAATACCAGTACACACGATACAAATCGCTGGACAAAATGCATCATAATTACAAATTTAAATGTTGATAGCAGAAATTCTGTAAACACTTAAGCTGCTCCATCTTTTAAAATGCTCAAACCAATATCCCAAATGTATGGTTGAATCCATATTCATCCCATGTTAATATCAAATAATTGCATAAAATATCAGGTTTTTCGTTATGATACTGGATAACAATACAATGCACTTGCCAAACCAATATATGACAAACATATTACAATCACATTATTCCACAAATAATTCCATTTTAAATTGCAGGAGAGATGCTGCTGTGATGAAATTAATTTCTAAAATATGTCAGATGCCAATCTCTCATGATATCAAGTTTTGTTTCATTTGCATAAACATGTAATGTTTATACGAAAATACACATTTAACTACATTATAGCAACTTATCTTCACAATAATCACCAACTGGTTTACATGTACTGCTCACTGCACCATGGCTTATATTACAAATATTTGTATGATTGCTGACTCTAGTGATACTTCACAAAATGTCATTTTAAACAAAATGTAAGTTGTAAATTAAGTATCTTTTAATGAATCATTACAATTATTAACTTCAGAAAATAGATAGTGACACTCATCATCAGTTTTGTATCAGTTGTAAATTAATATACTGTATGTATGTATCAGCAAAATTTAAATTTCGTTTGCAGAAGCATTTGGTTCTTCTTCCATTTCACCTTCTTTTAGGGATAATTCTTCAAAGGAACTTTCGCTTCCACTGCTTGCATCACTTCCATCTGATGATGTCATGGTACTATCATCCGGTAGGGCAGATTCATTTTCTTTTCCATCACTTTCTTGCAAGCTCTTGGCAATCTCCTCTTTGGCCTTTTTCGCTTCTTCTACGTAAAAATCCTCTTGCTTGGACAAAGGTAGCATGTATTGGATCTCATCTCCCGTGTAGACTTCGATGGCTGGATGAGCACATAGCTTACGTTCCTAGATGAAATAAAGGGGAGGGAACAAAAAAACATAATGTTTAGTGACCAAGTCTCCTCTGATAAAAAATCTCTTAAATTGTTCCATAAGTTCCTTATATCAAAAAGTGAAGATAATGCGAGTGCCAGTTTGCATGTATACGTGTAGATATGTATAGGTTTGTAGAACTCTCCTTCTTAAATGTGACAGTAATTAGCATTTTTAATATCAACATGATGTAAAATAATTTGCTGAATAGAAATATTTTCTACTAAAAAATTAACAATTGTATACCAGACCTCCCCGATCTGTGTTGATTGTCAAAAAGGAATGTAACAAAAAGGAAAGATATTAATTTTTAATTTTGATTTCATACCTAAGTTTACGATTTAAAGAATTAAGTTCTTTCCCCTATCTCATTTACACAATGAATGTCTATAAATTGAAACAGTGATTACCTCTATGTATTCTCCTAATTGGGGCCATACTTTGGCAGTTGCAATATAACTAGACAGGGTCCAGATAAATGGAAACGAGCAAATGACTGCATGGTCTACAGCTGGGAAGTTAGTTAGCTTGAAGTCGTGCTCTACAAGTCGAGCTTCTACTTCTTTGTCTACTTCACTGGTCCCCTCGCTGAGAATGGTGCCGACTATATAACGCTGGTTGTAAGATTCCACCTGTGGAAAGTTTGGAGAGGAAAACCATGTGTATATAATATTAAGCTTGATTTATATATCAACTTTGAACATTTCAAGTTTTCCGAGAGGAGGATTTTACAAACTTTACAATCAAAATTAAAACTACATGATGTAATTAAAATGTACTCATTTACATGTAATATAGCATTAGACATTCAAAGTTTATCATGAATAAATGGAGACTGTACCAATGTCTTAGAAACCATTATATTTTAGTACTGGCATATTACCATACCCAGTGCTTGTCAAATTCTGTGATGATTAATAAAGTGTAAGTAAACACAAGGGGGGGGGGGGGAGGGACAATTAGCTCTACAATTAAACTGTCACCTCTGAAGCTTTGCATGCATGCCTGGCTGAAAGTATGAAACCACCAATCAGTTTTTCTCACCATCTTAGAAAAGTCAAATTTGGATCCATCATTCAATTGTACAGGTGTAAGTTAGCGACTGTAAATTCAGATCCTCATCTTCCTAATGTGAATTACTTACATGAATTTAATGAGGATCTTAGATTACAGTCACTAACATCACACGCCCGCATGCCTGCACAACTTCGTTGCTACGGTATGCAATTGTGCAGCGGTTTGCCGTGAAACCTGTGAGAAAGTGTATATTATAATATTCAAGATTCAAGATTATTTTATTGGACTTTGGGGAGCACCTTAATTGATCATTATTTCATTTGACCGATGATTCCCTGCTTTGACTGACTGGATTCTTGAACTGATTGAGGAAATTTTGGATACATAGGATAAGTCTCGGATTTACATTCATCAATTAACATTCGTACTAGACAGTGAGGTGCGATCGGGTTCGAACGCACTCGAGAAGTCCGCAAAAAGTGAACGAGTGTCTTTGTTTTCGGGAAGATACTCCAAAAGAGATAAGAAAATTGACATGGAACAGGTAAGAAACAGTACGACTTGTAAATTATAACCATTATTTGAACAATCGATGAAGATTTAGACGTTTCTAGGCCTAGTTGTTTTTTGGTATATTTTACTTTTAGTTTTAGACCCAAGGCCTAGCTAGATTAATTTCTAGTTCCACGCCGGAGTTACAGTTCAAACTAAGTCTTGATACAAAAGTAGGTCAAGGTCTACATTCATTAGCACAAAGAAGATCGAGTGAGTCTGACTCTTTATTATATATACCTTCTGTGGATCATCAAAGTACACACCAATGCAGCGCAGATCTGGAGCTAGACTGGCAACCTCTGAGAACATTGGTCCACAATCGCTGTATGGTCCCCTCGCAAACTTGTATGCTACACGTACATTGGCAATGGGAGGTCGGCCAGTGTTGACATCAACCTGCCGGAAGATGCCTGTGTGCACAACCAGCAAACCGATGGTCAATATCAAAGCTATGACAAGTGCGATAATGCCAAGAAATAGAGGATCCATGACTTCCTCCTTACTCAGTTTGGTCTTGATTATATCGTTCTTCAGACAACGGCCCTATGCTATTTCATGGGTCATACAAGAAAATTGTTTTGTTATTTCTTTTCAGGCAGAGAGTTGGATTAAGGGTCTATTGTTGACGAAATAGTGAAACTCCTTCACCGCTGGCTCCTTGATGTCCGGTTCGCAGTTACGGTTTTGGTATCCGTAATAATTACCGGTCCTAGTTTACTTCTCAGACCATTAGTACACACAATTAATGGGAGTGCGCGCGAGTACAGGAGAAAAAAATGTAGGCCAAAGCCTCCTTTCGCTTTCAGACTCAGTAATTTTGCTTCTTTGCTTTGTTTTGTTTTGTTTTGTTGTATTTAAATAATAGGGCTAATGAATTGAAGGGGCAACAAACCTGGAAGGGGTAGGCAATCGGTGATTTGTAACCAGGGGCGCCGGAAGTAGGGGGGGGGATGGAGATCGCACCCCAAACGAAAACTGGGGGGGGGGGGGGGAAACGCATTTTCACCCCCTTAAAAAAATGAATAGTAAAGGAGTAAAAAAATGTTTGCAATTTTTAACCAAAAAGAAAAAACCCTGTATTGAATCACATAAAAAATATATTCCATTCAAAGAAAAGGAGAGTAAACAGAAATTAAATTTCCTAAACATTCCGCATGCCCTTATATTTATCAATAGAGAATTTTATGATAGCGATACACGTATATCAAGAAAATAATGTAAGAGGATGGGAAAACGTGTGTATTTGTTATTATAAGTGTGAAAAGACATGAGCGTACGGTTGGAAAATACAATTTACCAAATTTACAGTTTGGCAAAAAATATGCTCATTTAGAACCCTCCTGTCAGCGCCTGAGAGTTTACGGGGGCTCTACCCCCCTGGACCCCACCAAGGGCCCTAAGACGGCCCCCTGCATATCTGACCATAATTAAATGCCTAAAACCCCTGAGCTTTATGGGGCTTAGCCCCCTGGACCCCACGCCAATTAGTGACCTGCCAGTGTCATATGCTTATCTGACCGTAATTTAATGCCTAAACACCTGAGCTTCCGGGGGCTTCGTCCCTTGACCCCCGTCGTAGCAAAGCCCCTGGACCCCACGCCAATTTACGCAGTCCACTCGCTCGCTACGCTCTACCTTATCGTTAATATTCCTCAGTGAAAAACGTTCCGCGGGTAAGAGTGGTGGTGATGCAGATTTTTCTTCCGTCCCCCAAACGTTTGTGCTGTTTACGCCACTGCCCCTGAAAGGTGAGCCCCCTGAAATGTCTGCCCCTCCCCCATCCCAAACTGCTTTCGGCGCGCCTGCTTGTACCCCTCCAACCCCCTCCACTTGTTATAAATACTGATCTCGGTATGACAGAATAGTGAAATGTTATAAAGATTTCCTGGGATAAACAATAAATGTGATTCCGTTTAATTTAGTGCAAGTAATCTTGGTTGGTATGGGTTCTTATGCATTTTTCAGGTATGAAGCACTGCTTGGTTATGCTACCGGAAGAGACTTAGAATGTTAAAAGAAACCCACCATCCCGAAAAAAAAATCTTGATTTGATTCATTTTGATAATAGAGTACATATTTTTGTTTAAATCACAAAATTATAACTCGCATTCAATTAGCGAAAGTCAAGGTACAAATTTCAAACTTAACCCCAAAACGGGGGGGGGGGGGGGAGGGGGGGGGGGGTGTAGACGTAGGCCTAGCCAAAATAATATGCATCGTTTTCCTTTCAATGAGGAGTCGGGCAGTACGTTAAACTCCGTGGAGCACCGGCATTGTTTCAAGGTTTTACTTACTGGAACTGACGCTCCCACACAACTTCTCGCTCCCCCACCCCCCCCTTTCCCAATATATAATTATTCTCAAACCGCACGTGGATATACGCTCATAATAATTTAACCTTAATTGGCATTCATAAAGTTGATCTAGGAAAAGGAAAGTAAAATGGAAACATGTCTATCGAAATTGATGGTGTAGAGTTCTCTCTCTCCAGACCTCTGCCATGGCATTTCCTAATACCTCTAACATTTTTACCTCTGGCATTTTTATCCCTGGCTCCTGGAACCGAATTTTGATGGGGTGACACGTATCCGTGCCCCACCACTCCCCAATTACCATATCCCCGCATTATGTGGATTAAACGAGATAGAGCATGATATGTTTTGATCTATTTGTTCAATTTACCACAGCTCATGACTGTAAGGACATGCTACACATCATGTGATGCTGAAGGAGGATTTTTTTTTAAAGAATTGAGGATTAACACACTCTTCCGTTTAGGATTTGGTTAAGGGGCAGTGGCGTAATGAGCAAAAACGTCTGGGGTGCTGACACAAAAAATCCGCACCGACCCACTCTTACATGCAGGCTCCGCTGAACGTTTTTCAAAGTGGGGTCTAGGGCCAAAGCCGGTCAAGGGGCGAAACCCCCGAAGCTCAAGGTATGGGCATCAGTGGCGGATCCAGGAATTTCTTACCGGGGGTGGGGGGGGGCACAAAATGGCATGTGGTGAAATATATAAAACGATAAAGCGACAGAGCGGAGCGACCAAATTGGGTGGATCTTGGAGGGACTCTTGACCCCCTCCCAGAGTATTTGCAATTATAGCACCACATTAGACGCATTTTGAGGCACTTCCTGGAGTAATATGACGTAAGGCTTCTTTCTCCTACCCCCTCAAAGAGTAGGGATCTTTTGCAATTTGAGAACCACATTTGGCGCATTAATGTCCATGGGCACTTCCTGGAAAAAAAAACGAGGCCTTCTGATTGGTTAGAAGTGACAGAAAAGTGATTTGTCACGTGAGACGTTGTCATGTATGCTTCGTTGCTGCACAATGCGCAAAGACGGTGATCCGGTACTTTACCAGTAGTACCTGCAAGAATTATCTCGAGAGTATAAACTGTGTTGTTATCAGGGGCGTCGCTAGACCTTTTTCAGTGGGGGAGGTGATGGGGGGTAGAGGGGGGGGGGGGGGGTGTAGAGGCCACCGATTACCGACAAACCTAACCACAATTACCGAAAAATATATTAATGCCAATGTCCAAATCAGGCACGTAGCCCCCCGGGGGGGGGGGGCACGTGCCCCGAAACATTTCCAAGATCGGGTGAACTTTTTTAGACCCCTTTTTTGACCTCGATCGATTACATGTATGTGCCCCCCCCCCCCCCCCCCCCCCCAAACATCAAACTCTGGCTATGTGCCTGGTCCCAATGTCTACAAATTAAACCTTATAAACCCGGGGCCAGGAACATAAAAAATCCTCTGTACGGCCATGCATTATGGCTCAAGGCATAGGCACACAGAAGATTTTTTTCTGTTGGGGACCGGGGGGGAATTCAATGAATTATTGATAATTTATTGCATTTTCTTTGTTGTTTTTTATTTGTGGGAACTGCCCCCTACCCTAGCCTCCGCTGCGTACAGTCATGGTTCAGTGTCAAAGCAATGGCCTCGTAACTGTGAGGCGCCACGATCAAAACCGTGTCGATGTGCTATATTAGTGCCCTTTTGTGGGGCATTAATCCTCATTACTGTTATTTATGACTTAAGGGCGTAGGTCCCCTAGTTGATAAGCATAGTAGCATACACATGCTTTAGCAGTTACGCAAAAAAAAAACACTGGCAAATTATTATTCAATAAAATCTGAGAATGTATGCTATTATCTAGATCTAATAGGAATAAATCATTGTCAAAATAATTCCATAAATTGGGGTAAAAAAAAATATTCCGACTATATTATGAGCGACAGTGTATGTATGGAACGTTCGTTCGCAAATCTGTGGATGCGCAGCCAGAGTGGTGGGTAGCTGGTTATCTCCCGGCAGTGCTTGTCGCAGTAGCTTCTGGAAAGGAATTTTCTACTATTGTTACTGTTAGGGGTCACTAAAGCCCATTAGGGACTATAAAAAACATATGCTCTTCCTGGCTTATTGGGCAATGTGTCACTTTGCAACAGAAATGTTTTTGAAAATCATGTGATATCACGAACATTTATAAATCACTTGTATGGAATTGAAAATAAGTCATGGTTTAATTTTATTGGGGGGGGGGCTAGCGCCCCCAGGCCCCACCCCCACCAGTACATCAGTGTTCAGGGGTGACGGCTGGATTGTCTAGGGAGAGTAAGAGTTGGTGTTCGTTGAAAGAAATAATCTTTCTACTAGACATATACCATTTGGAGTTGTCTACTAAAATCTGACACAATAAAGTAAGATATGGCTAAACGATTGTTAACTGGAGACAGATATATTTGTTAAATGCGCCACTGCTCATGACTGTATAAAAGACATGTTACACATCATGACTTTTGTGATAATGAAGGAGGACACTTTTTAAGAATTGAGGATTAACACACTCTTCCGTTTAGAATTCCATTCAGGGGTGACGGCTGGATTGTCTCGGGAGAGTAAGAGTTGGTGTTCGATAAGAGAAATAATGTTTCTACTAGACAATACCTTTTGGAGTTGTTTGCTAAAATCTGACACAATAAAGTAAGATATGGCTAAACGGTTGTTAACTGGAGCCAGATTTATTTGTTAAATTTACCACTGCTCATGACTGTAAAGGACATGCTACACATTATGTGACAATAAAGGAGGACACTTTTTAAGAATTGAGGATTAACACACTCTTCTCATTCAGGGGTGATAGATAAGATTGTCTCGGGAGACCTATAAGTCTAGAGTTGGTGTTCGTTAATAGAAATAATCTTTTTACTAGACAATACCTTTTGGAATTGTTTGCTAAAATCTGACACAATGAAGTAAGAAATACGACTAAACGACGTTAATGAAGCCAGTGACCTCCCATAAAGGTAAAATGACTAGGTGGAGTGGCCCTTTACATTTCGACTTTTGGGAGACAGGGCGTGACATCCTGACGTGTTTTTTTTTTTTTTTTTTTTTTTTTTTTTGGGGGGGGGGATATTTTTGTTTGAACTAGGATGAAGGGAATGGATGAATAATATTATAAAGGAAGCTGGTGTTGAAACACCTGAAAATCCATCTCAGAAGTGCACTCTCATCCCAATCGCAGTAGACTTCATGGTTACAAACCAAACAATATGCAGCGAATGAGTTTTTTTTTGTTGAAAGACAAGTCATTTCGTATTGATTGACAGGACATCCTTGAAACAGTGAAAAGAAGGAAATGGAATTGGGCGGGCCACATCAGCCGTAGAAATGATAATTGCTGGAGTTCAGCAATCACTCACTGGACGCCATATGAGGGAAAACGAAACAGGGGACATCAAAGAAAAAGATGGAGAGATGAGCTGCAACAGTACTGGGGAAAGGTTAATTGGCACCAACAAGCACTAAACAGAGTCATTTGGAGACAGCATGCTGAGGCCTCCATCCTGTAGTGGATCAATAAAGGCTGAAAAAGTAAAAAGTAAAAAAAACAAACTGCATTTTCAGCTTCCATATAACATATTCCCTTGCATGTTATTATTCCCAATGTTCGAGGATATTTCAGAATTAATCATTCCGGACTTTAGTTTGTATCCAAGGGCCAGGAACCTTATTTGTGGTGCATGGCGAGCCCTTCTTGTCTCGGCCCATGAGACGGACAAGGTTCGTGAGACCGATGACGGCCCGCAAGATCGTGAGCCCAGGATGTTACCATCCTCGCGGGTCTTTTGACAACTTCTCTTCTGGTAGAAAATACTGATATTGCCGTTATGGTGGACTGTCGGTCTACGCGGGGATCCATCTCATTCTCCTTTAATATTAACTTTTTGTTTAGTGCACTGCCTATGAGAATCTAGTATTACTATCATCTCATCAACGTGTTTACAACAGGTAATTCCACCTGATTATAACAGAATACACTACAGAATGGGGCCATCGTTCCTTCAAAAGGCATTAAAGGACTGGAATTGCCTCCCAAAGAAGGCAGTGAACGCTATATACAACACTAGTCAACACGTTAATCATTCTCTAGTCATTTTGGTAAGATGAAAGAAAGAAAGAGAGATAAACACCTCGTATATATACGGAGAGACAATGCAGTACAAGAGTGGTCTATATCGATAATCAACTCCTTTCAAATGTGCATCAACTGAAGAGAAATTGTGATACACTCTAAAAACTGAAATGTTAAATCACCGTTTAAAAGGGTCGAGGGGTGACCACTCTTTCAAAATGGTAGATTAACACTTTGAACATGCTGGATCCAACACTATAAAGGTTTAATCTAGCAGGTTAAAAGAAACAATCTGACATTTTGAAAGAGTGGTCACTCCTCGGCCCTTTTAAATTGACATTTAACGTTTTAGTTTTTAGAGTCTACGGTACTAGTTGGGGATTATCATAAAATCCTAAGATCAAAGATATCAGGTGGGAAGCTTTCTAGAAATAAATACATGAAAACAAAAGCGAATGAACAAACAACAACAAAACAAAAGTGTTATTTCACCAAGGGCGACGCAACTCGTAAGTTACATGCACGAAAATGTTATGGGGGAGGGGGTGGTCCTTTACAAAATAATATCTCGCCCGTTTAGTTGCAACATTTCGCTGTCTCTCTCTCTCTCTCTCTCTCTCTCTTGATTGATTGATTTTTATTCGACAAGCTTCCAACATACAACAATATACAATAATAACAGATCAAAAATAAGTCAGCTTGAACAGGATAACCCACGAAAGCTCGAGAGCTTATTTCCAGTGGGGTCCCTTACAGACATGTATAAAATTAATAAGTTAAAATAGTAATATTTACAGACAGATAAGAAAATTAAAAGAACTACTTATTAAAGATAATAATAATAATAACAACATTAAACTGATGATAGAAATGATATTAAGTACAAGAAGAAAAAGAAGAAGGAGAAGAAGAAAAAGAGGAGAAGAAGAAAAAGAGGAGAAGGAAGAAGAGGAAAATAATGATGAATTTGTAGAATTTCTATAACGTACGAAAACATAAGTATATACAACATGAAAAGGTATGAACCGACAGAAGAATAAAAATTTCAATCATATAACATGTCATTCACTTCTCTTCTCTGACTGTCAAGTATTAGGTATTCCTTTAATTTCCTCTTAAAATGATCATAGTTTCCTATTTCTTTTACACCATTGGGAAGGGAATTCCAATGTTTTATGGCATTGTAATAAAACGAATTTCCAATACTACCTACTCTTTCTGGTAAGTTAAAGTTGAATCGTCTATTTCTTGTATTATAATCATGTACGTCAGTAACAAGATCGAAGTTGGATCGAATATAATGATTCGACCTAGTATGATATATTTTATGCACGTGATGCAATGCGAGTTGTTTTGATCTTTGGTCGACTTCAAGAAAACCAGCTTTAGAAAGTTCGCTGTAGCCAACATGAGTTCTTGGACCAGAACAGTTGATAAATCTCACCATTTTGTTCTGTATAATCTTCAACTTCTTTTGATCTGACTTGTTTATGTTACTATACCATGCAGGGTTAGCATAGTCAAATAAACATTGAATAAGAGCAAAACAGAGTGTACGTCTTGCTTTTAAATCCATACAACTTTGATATCTGTACAAAAATTTCAGACGAGAATTTGCTTTTTTTACAACTGATTCTACTAAAGATGAAAATGAAATTGCGCTAGCCAACTCAATGCCTAAATACTTCACAGACTCTTTTCTCTTGATTGCTTGATTATTGTGTGTCACTTTGAATTCAAATGACTTTTTAGAACTACTTTTAGAACAAAATAAAATGCTTTCTGTTTTTCCCAAGTGTAAAGAAAGCTTATTATCAGTCATCCAATCGACACACGTAGACAGCTGTTCACTGAGCTTTTCCTCAATATATTTAGGATCAGGATTTGAATAGAGTAGTACGCTGTCATCTGCGTACAATAATAGTTTGAAGTCTTTTATACAAATACACATATCATTTATATAACTTGAAAATAGAATTGGGCCTAAAATGCTTCCCTGAGGAACACCGCATGTTATAGGCATTAGTTTGGAACGAATATCATGAATGGCCACTACTTGGTGCCGATTAGATAAGTAGGATCTGAACCAATCTAAACTTGCCTTAGCAAAACCCATTAGTTGTAACTTCTTCAATAAGACGCAATGATTAACTGTATCAAAAGCTTTTTGCAGATCAAGGAGCACCATACCAACAAAGCGCCCTTGGGAAGTTTCTCTCCTCAAATAATCAGTCAAATGAATTAGACATGTTTCAGTCGAATAATCATGTCGAAAACCAGATTGAAATTCATAAATTATATCATTTTCTTTGAAGTATCTTTCAATTTGAACACAGACCGATTTTTCTAGAATCTTTGATGCTACGCTTAAAACACTAATAGGTCTATAGTTGATAACATCAGTTTTATCTTTCTTTTTATAAAGTGGAGTCACTTTTGCTATTTTCATATCTTCTGGAAAAGTACTCGTCAAGATAGATAGGTTCATTAAGTAACTTAGAGGCTTAAATAAAACCTTCGCACCATCTTTTAGAAATTTAGCTGGAATCAAGTCTAACCCAGTACTTTTTGATACATTCAACTTACGTAACTCTTTGAAAACAAATTGTTCACTGATTGGTAATAACTCGAAGCTGTTTTCATGTACACCTTTTCTTTCGTAAAAGTCACGAATACAATCATTGTCTGCGCTGAAAAAGTCTTTGGAAGGGGGGAGTTTGTCTACTAATTTGGCAGCCACATTTGTGAAATGAGAATTGAATTCATCAGCGATGGCCATCTTATCATGACATAATTCCCCATCAATTTTAATGACAGATTCTTGTTCTTTTCGCTTCTTATTTTTCAATCCTAAGCTTTTTAGATTCTGCCAAAGTTTTTTCGAATCTTGTTTATTTTCTTCTATCTTGTTTTGTAAGTAATCGAGTTTAGCCTTTTTCACCTCTCTTTGGACCATATTTCTTAATACTCTGTATCTTTTATAGAGCTTCTCATCTTTTGCTCTTTTCCTCCATTTTTTGTATACTATATTTCTCTCTTGAATTAGGGAAAGAATATCTTTAGTCACCCAAGTTTCTGATCTTTGTTTTATTCTTATCCGTTTCAGTGGCGCTATCATATTCAAATTTGAGATAAAAACATGTTGAAATATTGACCATGCCTCATTTACATCTGTACAGTCAGTTATTCGTGACCAATCAACAACAGATAGTTGAAGATTGAAAGACTCTTCTGTATATTTTTTCATGGATCTGATATCATTAGTCCTGTGATGACCTATAGTCAGTCTAACATTTTTCCGTGTACAGAAAGTAAAATAATGGTCGCTAATACCTAGATCAATGACACCACTTTGACTTATTTTATTTTCTTTGGTACAACCAACATGATCCAATAGAGAAGAACATGTAGGTGTAACGCGTGTTGCCTCTTTAATGAGTTGACTAAACTCTGTGTCTGTGTCTGTCTCTGTCTCTGTCTCTCTCTGTCTCTCTCACTCTCTATCACCCTTCACACCTCCACCGCCACCAGTCATGCCAGAAATCGAAACCCGGGATATTAACATCAATTATAACGAGTTGCTTACCTGCACATAAGCCATTTCACAGGAGTCCGATATCACTGTCGGCCACCCATTAATCTTTTATTGATCAATTTCATGACCCATCTTAAAAAACATGCATTAAAGTACCTTTGAATCCCTATTAACAGATTAGCGTCTATGGACTAATTTTTTTTATTTTTATGGACGACTCCCAATGTAGTCCCATTATTCTTCCGAGAAATAATAGTTCAGCCTCAGTAACAATAGCACTGCGCGGCTACTGTCTCACCTCCCTGGTTGTACTCATTCGAGCGGGAGAATCTTCGGGTTATTTTCATCAGCCCTTCGCTTGGGCCACAATGGAAGATATATTCGTCTATCATGGATTGGATAGCGGGTGATATGGTCCTCAAGTAGACTCGGACTAACCCCTGCAAGTGGGTTTATCTCAAGATTTCCTGTTGGGATTTCCAGCCATCAACGAACAATTTTTTTTCTTCATTTTTCCTTCCACTCCACTTGGAAATGATGTCATTTGAAGGAAGAATATCAGTCGTGACTTTCGTCATCCTTATTCTGTCTCAGGATTTTATACAGGTCCATTCGGCAGGTAAGTGGCTAGCAGTGTGATTTGTGATTCCTGTTTTTATGTTATTTCACTATTCTTTAAAGAAATACAACTCAGCATTCTACATTGATTGCAGGGTGCTGCTTAGGTGATGAACTTCAATTATTTTAATAGCAACAGCAAGCTTTTCTCTTTGCCATTAAGAAACTGGAAAGTCAATAATCGGGCGAGTGGCGTGAGCTACATCCCTCTGGCGAAAAATAATTATGTACCCGTGCGGCGAATTATATTTACACAAACCGAAAGAGAAGATGACTGCATGGAAATCAACAAGATAAAGGATGAAATAAAATAATTAGGGATAAACAGAAAGGCATAATCAAAGATAAAAAGGAAAGACTAAAGAAGGAAATCAGTATTAAAAGCAATACATGCTGAACCATAGAAACAGTAGTGCACTGAGAAATATTGCATATATACGATGTTTTGAAATGGAAAATGCGCTATTTAGAAAATTTTTGTCAAAGTAACAGATTAGAAAATATATTAACAGGCAATGGAGGAAGGTTGATCAGGATATAAAAAAACAAGGAAGCCTTTGCGGAAATGTGGATTAGAGAAAAAGAAAAACGAAAGAAAGAAAAAAAAAGAAGAAGAGATAAAATTATGTGTTCATTAGGATACAACATGCATGGGAAGCATTGTGTAGCAACCACTGCAGCGGGGAAGGGTATTCGAGTGTACACGAAGTAGAGCCTCTTCTACGTAATACGAATATTGTGCACCTTTTGGTATAACAATTTGTGAATGAAACGACACCCTTGGAGTAACATCTTCATTATATTGTTTATGAGGAGAATTTTTTAGTTTTTAAGTGGTTTATAGTTTTAACTACCATATTAATTTTGATGACATAGGCATAATTATGAAAGTCTGACTTAATAAAATGTGTACATTTCCCCTCTCGAATGGATGAGTAAGGCAGCGCTGAATAATCATTTATCAGACAATCTTTGATGATTTCCCATATATTTTAAAGGGTTACCCCTTCCGCTCTTCACAATCTTCTATTTTGACATTATAGCGAAACTTGGCAAAGACACACTTCAGAGCCATGATAACGGGGCGGAGTTTTAAGGGCAAGTCCACTACAAAAAAATAACTTACTTTCAATAGAAGCAGAAAAATCAGACAAAACCAACCAAAACAAGTTTGAGAAAGATCGGATAATTAGAAAGGAAGTTATGATTTTTTTAATGACGTGAAAAACTTTCCTCAATCCTCTAAAAATCTCATTTCCTCATACCAGCATCCAAGTTATATTGATAGCAATACGTTTTTTTGTGTGGATGCACTAATATAGAGTAATATTTTAATTTTTTAAATCATGATAAATGTGAATTTGATTAACTATTTGTATAAAAACCACCGATTATGAATATACAATATTCAGAAGATCAATTCTTCGAAAGTTCATAAAATATTTTGTGAAATTTCATGCACGCAATAATACAAAACATATAAGCTGGGCAAAGGCATGGGATGGGGGAATCAAGTTTTGGGGGGTAAAAATGGAAATGAATGGGATCATAAAGCAATTGATTAATAAAGTGAAAACTGATAACCAAATTGGAAATTTGTCTAGTGATTTTCTAAGTTACATAGTTGTTCATACTTTGTAACAAATTCATAACTTCTTTATCCGATTTTATTCAAATTTTATTTGCTCTGTTTCTCTTGTTTTTCTGCTTCTATTCAAAGCAAATTATTTTTGGGGTGGTTTCCTTTATTTCTCTTTATTTCTGGCTAGACGATCTTCCGAACAGGTTCCCCGAAGCGGAGCATATCACACCATTGTATGTGGCCTATGTGCATGCTGTTCCATCTGATGAGTTTTTCTTGACAAATGAAAATCAAATTAAAATCATGTTTAACCCTTGCTACGCATTTCATGTCTAACAAAACGTACCAAAAGACATATTAAAAATCTATAAATGAATTATTTTGTACACAACTTGATGATAAAAAAACCTGCCGAACTGGATTCCTTAAAAAGATGGATTACTGCTCGACTGGAAATTAAGAAATTAAAAATATATGGTACGTTAAACTTCGTTTAAGCCGTTATTTAAAAAAAACTATTAAAAATACTGACACAATAATATTGGATGGTTGATAATGAATGTAAAATCCGGCGACGATTTTAGTTGTGTCGCTTTTTTTGCGTAACACAAAGTGGTAGAACGAACCAGAGCATGATAATTGATTTCCTAATCCATGAATCCCACTTGGCTTTTTAACGACACATTATCCACATTGATTATCATTATAGGCTCTGAAATTCACTGCATTCGATTCGATAGGATTAAAATAGATTCGTTTAATCTGTTATTTGATACTGATTTACTAAAAAATTGGTAGCTTTGCAAAATTGTAGAAAATCAGTTCAGAAATTGAGTACAAAAACGTATGATCATGTTCTTACGAATGTAATTAATCATTACAAAACTTGATTGAATATGGGTAAATTGGTTTTCAAAAAAATCAAACGTGATTCTCAGACAGTTTAGAATTTGATTTCGTATTTTTGGACTTACATGCACAAGCCATGTAGGACTCAGAGTTTCTTTTTGAGAAAGTTAGAGTTGACTCCACTCAACCAGGTCAACCTTAATCCTCAACTTACTATTGCTTTGTCCAGATAGAACAGGGATATAAAATATATTGGCATGCAAACGCAAACAAGTAACAAAGAATCCGAAGAAATGAACCAGAAAAATGATGGTTTAAAAAAAGAAGTATATTTTTCATTTCTGTGCATTACTTCTAAGATCAAGTTCTGTTACGATTTTCTCCCACCGTCATAAGAAAAAGAGAGGTGTAATTTTTGTTATGTAAAGCATAAGTATTGCCTTATATGGTTCTAACTTTGATACCGGCATGAAATCCGTTAATACCAGTAGTATAATCATTCAGTATATTGCGATCGGATTTAAACCACATGTTGTCATGCATAAAGGAACCAGTTGTATTATCTTTCATAGAGTATACACGATCAATCAAGGTGACCCTCGATCTAGGATAAGCCACGTCAAACCTTGTAAACTTCTAAATGTGACTAAAACTTAAAACTAGACCAGACGATGGGTTTAAGCTCGGCCTTAAAATGTTGAGTTTAACAAAGGAAGTTATATATATATATATAGACCGAGGTGTTGCCCCCCCCCCCCCCACTTAGTGTTATCTAGGGTACGCATAATGCGTGTTCCCAGCAACCCCCCCTTTCAGCATAAGTCCGGTGTGTAAAGTCAATACGGGTAGACCTTTTTCTTTTGTTACGCCGAGCCGGAGATTTGGGGAACACGCATGCGGTCCCTCCGTTCCCGGAGTGGGGGGGGGGGGGGTTCCTAGTCTAAGTTTCTCCTTTGTTTTTAAGTCGAGTCACCATGTCGGGTTTAATCAGAAGACATATGGGAAAGAATGCAATCGTTATAAAAAATACATTTCAGGATTTGCCACCTTTGGCGTTGATAGCGTTCACACGACGTCATGAATAAGGGTTATTATAGTCTTGCCAACTAGTTTCCTTCAAGATTTTTCATTTCTTCACGATTTAATTGAACGTACAATTGGTACAAATAACCCTAGTTTAATAAGTTAGGTTATACTATTCTACATTATTATTATTAATGCCACCATAACACTGCATTACTTTAAATCAACGTCATTATTTCGATTAAACTGCCTTAAAATGATGTTTCAAAGTGATTTGAGATCGATGATTTTCCCTCATTTTCCTCAGCCACTTTTATCGAAAGTCAAGAAGGATGGGCGACTGCCGAGCACTCGAACATCACGCTAGACTGCCGGGTGTTCATTTCTGGCGGAACCAGCCCCCACTTTTCATGTGCTACGATCAGCTTCACCAAGAATGAGACGATTATTAAAGAAAACCTGAAATATCTCCGATCTGGTCCGACGTTTGCCGATAACAAGGTCACTTGCACAATGACAATACTTCGTGTCGAATCGGAAGACTCCGGATTGTATGGCTGTTGCTTAACAGACAAGACAACAGGGTCGTGCTACAAGCATCCCACAAAAATGCTGAACGTCATATCACTTACAACTACAGGTACTTGACAATTTACTTTTTAAGTTTCAAGTATTTTCTTTCATCTTGAAAAAGAAGTAAGAACTAAAAGAATGCACAATTATTGTACAAGTAAGCAGAAATATCGAGAAGGAGAAAGACAGACAATAATATAAATGAGAAATAGTGAATTAATATATTTGAATATCCAACTAGTGCATGGGTAAAAATCAAACGGGGTAAATTGTCTCTAAAACTTTTATCAAACCTGACTGGGGTGGATAAGTTCCATGTTGATGGTTTTAATCTCTTGTATTGATGAATAGATAGCTGTTTTCTAGGAATGCTTCATTAAGTTCACTGGGGAATAAAAGGTAGACTTGCGGTCTGGAACGAAGGACAGGGACCAAACTTCGACTCCGGGGTTTTAAAACGATTCCTATGCGTGGGAGGCCTTTAGACAGGAGAGAGTGAGATTAAGAGACGTGATTTATTAAGTCGTTTTTCTGATTTAAAAAAAAAGAAAAGAATAAAAGGGGTAAACAAAAAAGAGAGCCATGCGGACTACTTTATAATCAATTTCAATTGAATAGGCTATGAGTAAGATGAAACCGTATGTGAGAAGTAAATAGCAGAGAAACGTCGAATATTAAGGAAGTGGGGAAAATGAGAAAAAGAACGTTAAAAAGAATAGCAAATGAAAACTAACATCAATTATCAAACTTGAGAAACAATAGACACTTAAGTAACGAAACATGATGTTTTTATAATTGCAAGGAGATGTCTAACAAATTCGTTGCATACTAGACATAATATCTACCTGTTCAAAGAAACATCATTATCTCGAAACTTAAAACAGGTATTTCACTTGAAAAAGGAATAAAAATCAGAGCCTCGCAACTCCTTCATGCATGCCTACTGGAAACTTGAGGAGCTAAGTGCATTCTCATTTGGTCTAAAATCGATATGAATATTTAAAATGCACTACTGGGTTTTTGTTATAGCAGGTGCAAAAAAAAATCCTTAGAACGATATATCGGCAGGCGAAATAGTGAAATTTGCCAGAGAGTAACTATTGAAATATTTGTGTGAACCTATCCCTGAAGTCTCGTTTTAGTTTCTTACCATAATATTTCTATGCCGCTCTCTTTCAATTCTTTTTAGTTCGAACCACATTAGAAATTACGTCAACTGATGCAGCAACCACTACAACAGCAGTTTCTACTACAACATTATTCACTGACAACCGTGTTAGCTCAGTGCGTGTGGCATACAACAAAGTTACAGCCTCACCAGAAAATAATTCATCTTTATCGAGTAAGTATAAAGCGTATGAACACACGCGCGCACACGCACAAACACGCACACATAACCAACGCACATAAAACTCACACACCCCGTACGTCCAACCCGCTCCGACAGATTCGTAAACATGGATTATTGTACATGACTTTGTGTATATGTGTGTGGGTGTGTTCGTAAGAGAGAGAGAGAGAGAGAGTTGAGGGTTGGTGTACGTGGGCATAATTATATCACACCGGAAATGTAAAGAAAAAATAGAGGAAGAATGATTATTGCTTTAAAAAGAAAGAAAGAGTAATATCCCTTTTCCTTTGAACTTTAATTTTGTTTATGATTGATTAGAAATAACGTCAATTCTCACAAATAAGATGCATTGACAAATCAACAGGAGAAGCATTGTTACCATTTTCCCTACAGAACAAAAGTCAACTGCGGCTACTATATTTTTGTATTTTTGTATTTCATAAATCAGAGAGAGAGAGATAGAGAGCAATAGCAAAATGACAATGGCGTTGCGCAGTATGTTGTACAAGTTAACTTTTCCTTATAAATAGTAACCTTCTAATAATAGAATGTGAAAATGTAAACATTGTGCCTTTGTCACAATATTATGATACAATTTTTCTTATCAATCAATACCTATATTCAATTTTGTTTACTAAGCTAGTTGTCTTCCAGGGCTTAGGTGGCACCTAGCTAGTTACCACTTATACGAAGGTTGCTACCTCAATTAGTTGAGAACTTTAGCCATTGTGTGCCCTGCTGGTGGAGTAGACATGGGTGGTGAAATTAAAATTAAGTACAACATAGGCTGGAAGTTTACTAATTTACATAAGTCCTTGTGCAGCGCTGTCAGTCCATTTATGTCAATCGATTGAATTGTCCATTAGAGAATAGAATTATGCGCTCTTGGGTTCCTTTTCTAGCTCTTTCTTTCTCGGTTTTCCCTTTCTTTCCTATCTATTGTTTTCTTTATTTATTCGAAGAGCTCTATAGCCTTGTTTTATAACACTACAGGGGCTCTTGTTGTAAACGTATGTTTCGTTGGAAAATGTGCAAGTACATGAATGCACTGTGCAAAATGTTGCTCGATATAGACTCTAATGGGCCCCAAAAGGGTCTTTTATATTTCTTTTGGGTTGAAATAATTTGTACAAAAAAGAGTGATAAATAAATCAGATAACTTTCCTCGGGAAATCCGTAGCACTTCACTAGTTTGCATCATTAGTATGTATGTGGGATTCCTCCTATCCTGATTTAATATACCCTCTCTCTTCCTTTTTTCGTGACAAAATTTCAAATTCTTTGAGATTCTGACCACTCTTGTCAACTAGTAATTTAGAGTTACCCTTCATCGACTCTAAATTTGGGGAGAGATTTAGTTGCCAACTGACCTAAGTCAGGTTTTATGAATACCATTCCGATATAGTTGGCAACTAAAGTAGATTTAGTTGACAACTATAGGGACCATTTTAGCTACCAACTAGGATTCATGAACAGGGCCTATATAGTTGCAAACTAAACTTAATGAGGTCTTATGATTACACTCTAAATTACAGGGATTTAAAATTTAAATCTTAAGCCGGATTTGAATGAAATTAAATCCATAAAGATTGATTTTTAATCTTAAAAGATTGCTAAACTGGTTCTTAATCCGAGTTTCAAATATATTTTTTTCAATCTCAAAAGATTAAAAAAAGTTCCGAAAATTAACGGCAAATTGACCAATCCTGGCGATAAGATTTTGTCACATAACAAAGAAGTCCCAAAAAGGATTGCTTTAAAACTTTATCAGGGTTAATTTTAATCTAGAAAGATTTATAATATAAATCTTTTGAACTTATTTTTTAATCCTTTACAGATTAAAACTGTTTAATCCTAGCGAAGATTAATTTTAAATCCACATCGATTGGTCCCTACCTACAGTACATGAAAGATTTAAAAATAAATCCTATAGATTTAAATTTAAATCCCTGTAATTTAGAGTGTACCTGCTCATTCTTAGATCACAACTAGAGAGCAATTCAGTTGCAAAATAGGCTTATAAGGTTGTGTGAATATGGGCCCTTGGTGTATCATTATTAAAACGGTTTATGATTTGATACTTGTACAGATCATCGTTGAGACAATGAACGCAATAAGTTTTCTTTCACTCTTTTCAGAATCAGAGAATATCGCTCGCGTCCAGCACACCAACAATTCACTCCATAAAACCATATGGCCGGTGCTTTTTGTGGCAGCATTGATTATTGGGGTAAGTAGTTATTTTGTTTTTAAAATAACTCCGAGCACATTTACAGAGAATGACGAGTTGTAGTTAAAGTGATAATTTATTTGTGAGCCTTCTAATTTTATTATATTTCCGTTCACTATGTGATAGACCGTCATTTTTTTTCAATGTCAAATTAAACAAAGAATCAAAATTCATTTTGGCGAGAAATAATGTACAAAATAATGTGGATGAAATTTTGATTTTGATGATCTCATCATTTCCACTTGGAAGAGTTCAAACGTCATTTTTTTCTTTATCAATATTATTATTACGTCGTGATCTTTTAGATTCCTTATTGACCACATTGCGAGACAAACGAATATCACTAGCGATATTATTTTCGATAATATTATTATTCCTAATAATTTCAAGTTATAGTTTCTTTCACATTTTGGTCACAATGCTCTAGTACTCGGCATGAATTTAATGTGTGCTAATTAGCGTAAAGAAAATATAAAAATATGGGTTTAAACCTATCCAGCTGAGGCCATTGTGTATTCGATCAACTTTTAGGCAATTTCGTATTCAACCTAAGGGATGTTTTGCCATCGCCTTTCACTCCGAATTGAGCAAAAATCTTCCAAGTTGGGCACACAGTTTCCTAAAGGTTGATATGACATTGGTATTACCTTTATGTTGGGTTTTGAACTCGATCATTTTTCTACGTTTTAAAGGTGATGGACTGTGAAAATCGCGAGTCAGTCAGCTAGAGTGTGCGTCTATTCTGTTTTAATAAGCCTCTTAAGATTAAAAAAATAAAAAGACGATTGGGTTTTGATTTTTTCTATAAGATGTAAAGCTAACTGTCTTTCCGGCTCATTGAATTGGATTAGTGTTCAGTGCCCCCCCCCCCACCAACCTCGATCTGCAAGGCGCCATTTTTATACAGACGACACATTACAATAAAGGAGGTAACACAGGGCCCGACGCGGTATTTTAATCCAGGTAGATTAAAAAAGGAACAGGAAAAAAAGTTGCAAGACAGGGATTAACTTTTAGACGCATCAATTTAATGATTTTTGTTGTGGGGGGGGGGGGGGGGGGTTCATGTACCGTACAAAAAAAGAAGAATCTAAGACCATGATGATGAGAACTTTTATAAATCCAAATAAAAGTAACCATGAATCAATCTGAAATGGACAACTGCGGATTTGCTCATGACTTTTGTATGAAATTTGTCAATAGTACACTAAAATCACAGCTCTTGAAGTTGTGGAGTCACGCCTTTACTTGTGAAGGTTAACTCCCCAGTCTTTTTTAAATCGAGTAAAATTAATCATCTTGTGGTATATAGGCTTGATGTAGATCATCCTTTGTCACCCAGAACAACCTTTGTATGAAAATATTCATAACATTTGAATATGTTGGTAAACCGGTCTATTTGGTCTGCATGTGCTTAGATTGTATTTCCAAACTGGCCTCTTGTGCACACTTTCTCTCAGTTCACCCCAAACCAGCCATGAATGACATATTATTATCCATTGCGGGGGAGATGAAACTGGGCGTATTTCTATCCTCTTAACTTCTTATCAGGCTTATGCTATACTTAATAGTTCGTAAGCATTATGATATTATCAAGAATACAATACGTGGTAAAATATGTTGGGAATTAGGATTGACAACGTTGAAAGGCTTATGCTACACTTAATAGTTCGTAAGCATATCAAGAATACAATACGTGGTAAAATATTTTGGTAGTTAAGATTGACACCGATGAAAAGGGGGTAGATCCTTGATCATGAATACATTTCTCCCAAGATCATGATTTAGGAAATCTCAATAGTCTTCTCAAGGGGGCCGTTACTCGAAACGGTCATAAGTCTAAGGGTGCGTTTATCAACTCCTTTCTAGCATAATAAATCAGCGTTTTCAAAAGTGATTCAGGCAAATTTGCATGTTGATAAACGCAAACACGTTTTCATACGTATTTATATAATTATGTGTATATTGAAACGCCGAAAAAGTGCGTTTTGATACCCACTATGAGCTTGAATGACGTTTCTGAGAGATGATTAAACGCAAAGCTGTTCAATATGTTTCGGACCTCCCAGGCTAATTTCCGGTTCGGAGAAAAAGCTGTGTCATGTTGTACACGCATGCCTACTACGTACTCCGTTACTTTGTTTACGTATCATGCGATTCAATTCAATTTAATTAAATGTTATTTCTGTTTCGAACAAAACATTACAAATCAATTATAATCATTTACAACAATTAAGGAATACAGTCATGTTCAAAACCGTGCTTCAACTATAGTGTATTGTCATCGCGTGCACATGCTATAGCTACGCTTACAACACTACAAGAAGATCAACAAATCACATTCGTATACTGTGATTCTATATAATTAATAATTATATGTATAGAAATGCTGTTTTCGAGTAGCAAAATTTGATAAACGCACCCTTCTGGACATCCCATAGAAACGCGTGTTAATAAAATATTCTATAACACACATTTCAATGGGAAGTCCAAGAAGTAAGAACTTTAAGACGGTTTCAAGTAACGGCCCCCAGGCCCTCTCAGTGGGGTGAGAGCCAACACAATCACATAAGAATCCGCATATATTGCATTCAATTATATTATATTGGCTTCTGTATATAGTGCTCATAATTATCATCCACCACAAGAGATACCAAAGGCCCTCTAATCTCACACCGGCTTACGACAAGCTACCGATTTAGGTGCTCACAATATTCATAGAACTTCTTTATTACACCATGGGGAAGAGTGGGAGATGGAGATTAATGTCTTGCAAAAGGACATTAGTGCCGTACCGGGGCTCGAACCAACGACCTTTACAATCAATGTGACGACTATACGATCGACACCTCTACAGTTTTTGCTCTCGGGTTTATTAAAAGCATGGACCTAGTAGGTCCAAGGTTAAAGTATGATTTCAGATATAAATGGACTGCGGGGGAGTGCAGGCATCTTGCCGTCTGCTATTCATAGAAAAAAAAATTAATTGTTCCACCAGAGATAAGAATGGTCGGCATCAAGGACCATCAGGCAGCACTTTGAGTATTCGGAACAACCAGGGAGGTCATCCCCCTGGAACGACACATAACAGTGCGTGACTAATATCATAGTCTAGTTGGGTATCCCTTTATGCCCAAGTGGAGATGAATAAAGGGAGGCAGGCCGGACGGGAGAGGGGACCAGTACAAAGGAGGAGTGAATAGTTACATAATTATATCCCAACAATCCTATTCCATGATTGACATAGGCATACCATAGAATGTGTCCAAGCAGTTGTTTTCAAGATTCTAAGGATTATTATGGTGACTTACTCAGTGGCATAGTGTGGGTCCATGCAGACTTATAAGAGGCACCGGCACCGGCACCTTGGTGGGTTGGTATTTTTGGTGGATGATATGTAAATTTGAAGTTCATTCATTAATAAGGGTGGGGTGGTGTATAAAGGAGGTCAATAGTGTCTTATTTTTAAGTTCATTTTTCTCTTTGAATCTCCCCCTTTTTTTTTTCTTCTTTTTTTTCTCCTTTTTTTTCTTTTTTAGGGGAGGGGGATTAATGAGGGCTTAGTTCCCCTGCCCCTTTAACTACCTCGTTGATCTTACTTTGTTTCCGATAAGGACAGCCTGTTATGAGTGAAGATCTTTATTCAAGAACATTAAGTGAAGAGAGCCTGTTCACAATTGTTTAAAAAGAGTTTTAGCCCTTTTAAGTCCACTTTTATTCTCAGAATGATAAAAATGACACATTAAGGATTCTTTAGGACCCTTCACAATCTGAGATTTCAAGGAGGATCGATAAAATGTTTAGAAACTTTGTGCATGTGTCAATGATTCCTTTCAACTCGAGTATGCCTTTTATCTTTTAAGTAATCCTGACGCCATTTACAAGTAAATACGAGGACTGCACGTGTACGTTTTACATTGTGTGCGCAATAAATTAGACACATTTCCAAACGGAATCAATATGCCCAAGAACATTGAAATGTACATGTTTCCTTCTGTGTCATAGAACATGCATACTGTTTAAAAATTAATGCAACAAAAATATAAAGTTTATGGTAATAATCATAAAAACGCGTCATATGACGTACATAAACCTAGGTTTGTCGACAAACCTCCTTTGTGAATTCGGGCCACTGAGGTTGAGTCTCCCAGTCTAGAATATCATGAATTACGTGCACAGATCTATGTTAATATACACTTATTTTCAAAATTATTGTTGTATTGGGATCGGTGTATTTGTTATTGATAGTAGGAGAGGTACATAAAATGAAGCAACAAGGAGAGACTTGTAATTCCGGAGTCATTATGAGAGTATTTATTATCTCCTAACTCTGGAGAATCAAATCAGTCACATCATTATGAACTTCCACATAATGTAAAGCAGAAGATGAAGAGAGATCCAGCTAGTATAGAAAGAGAGTCTGGTGATCAAAACTCAACTCTTCTTCCAGAAAGCCAGAACCGGTAATAATTATACAGAAGGACACAACTAATATGATGGTAGGTTACATTGTGTCAAAGGGACAAAGACATAAGAGAGGGCCACCAAAACAAAGGCATAAATGGGGCCCGCCAGAACGATGGACTACTTGGTAGATTTTTGAGTACGGGGATTAAACATAATAGAGGTGGTCTTTCCTGGCATAAATAGTAAGTTTTGACTGAATTACCTTTAAACACAATCTAACAACAAACAACTGGGAAGTGGATTTTGAATGCACTTGGTCTTTCTAAGGGGAAGGATTATAGAGATTTAAACTTGGCTTTTAAGTGCATCTCAAATTGGGCATCTTGTCAGGGTATAAATAATTTTATGAGGGAACTCTATAATTAACTGGGTTTTGGGAAAATACTACAAGACATTATTCTTCCAGCACGATTTTGTAATTTCGGTAACATATTCAACTGCGTTTTGATTGCGGAGGATCAAAGCAATGGATACAAATCAGTGAATTATTTATTTAAAATCAATCTTCAGTATTATTCAAGATTCAAGATTTTATTGTCCATAATGTAATACAGAAATTTGTTTTCCATTGGTGTAACATGTAATAGATAAAACATAAGACAAAAACATGATGTCGTGTGATGAAAGCCAGAAGGGCGTCAAGACTCTATAAGAAAAAGTCTATGAGCAGGTACGGTCCTCCGGCTTTCAACACAAAACATGACAAGACAGTTATATCAGGCGCGGATCCAGGATTTTCCAATAGGGGGGGGGCCGGAAATTTGAAAATTGCGCAGACCTTTTTTTAAAACTCAACATATCAATACTTACAAGGTCATAGTAGAAGCACCATACCGGTACAATTTTTGTCATTACAATCGGGGGGGGGGGGGGGGGGGGGCTATAGCCTCTTGCCCGAAAAAGTAATTTTCTGGTTTCACAATTCGGCTAGTGAGCGAAGCGATCGAGCAAAAATTTGAGCATAATATGTACATGTATATTATGAAAGTGTTATTTATCACGAATATAAACGAGAAAAGATATCAAAAATTCATATTCGGGCAGCTCGCTGTCCCCCCCCCCCCCATTACGCGCGAAGCGCAGAAGCTCTGATGTTTCATGAAATTATCAGAGGAGAGGATTCGTTGTACCATTCTCGACTCTAAATCATTGTTTGAATTTAGTTTGTCCCCCCCCCCTCTCGCGCGAAGCGCGGAAACTTTGACCTTTCAGAATTAGAAGATTCGTTGTTCCATTCTCGACTCTAACTCCTTGTTTGAATTTAGTTCGTCCCCCGCCCCTCTCGCGCGAAGCGCGGAATCTATGACCTTTGATAAATTATTAGAGAAAGAAGAAGATTTGTTGTTCCATTCTCGACTCTTAATCCTTCTTTGAACGTAAAGCGCAGAAGCTTAACGTTTTATTAAATTATTAGAGAAAGAAGACGATTTGTTGTACCATTCTCGACTCTTGATCCTTATTTTGATTTAGTTTACCCCTCCCGCGCGAAGCGCGGAAGCTTTGACGTTTCATTAAATTATTAGAGAAAGAAGACGATTCGTTGTACCGTTCTCGACTCTTAATACTTGTCTGAATTGAGTCCCCCCCCCCCCTCCCCGCCGCGAAGCGCGTAAGCTTTGACGCTTCATTAAATTATTAGAGAAACAAGACGATTCGTTGTACCATCCCCTCGTCTCTTAATCCATAATTGTTTGAATTCAGTTTCCCCTCTCCCGCGCGAAGCGCGGAAGCTTTGAAATTTCATTAAATTATTAGAGAAAAGGATAATTCGTTGTTCCATTCTCGACTCTAAATCCTTGTTTTAATACAGTTTCCCCCTCCCGCGCAAAGCGCGGAAGCTTTGACATTTCATTACATTATTAGAGAAAGAAGATAGTTGTTCCATTCTCGACTCTATATCGTTGTTTGAATTTAGTTTTTCTCCGCTCGCGCGTAGCGCGGAAGCTTTGACATTTCATTAAATTATTAGAGAAAGAAGACAATTCGTTTGTACCATCCTCGTCTCTTAATCCATAATTGTTTGAATTCAGTTTCCCCTCTCCCGCGCGAAGCGCGGAAGCTTTGACATTTCATTAAATTATTAGAGAAAAGGATAATTCGTTGTTCCATTCTCGACTCTAAATCCTTGTTTTAATACAGTTTCCCCCCTCCCGCGCAAAGCCCGGAAGCTTTGACATTTCATTACATTATTAGAGAAAGAAGATAATTCGTTGTTCCATTCTCGACTCTATATCGTTGTTTGAATTTAGTTTTTTCCCGCTCGCGCATAGCGCGGAAGCTTTGACATTTCATTAAATTATTAGAGAAAGAAGACGATTCGTTGTACCGTTCTCGACTTGTCAGAATTTCAAAAATATTTCCTTGTCTGCTCCTTTTTCGTCTTATGTCCTCTCACTGCCCCTACCGCCCCTGGCTACGCGCCTGCTTTACAGGGAAAATGAAACAATCATGATTGTGATAGCACACAATTAGACTAGTAGAAATGAAAGATTTATTACACCAACTATGGATAAATCCATGGAATTACCAACATGAGTTCAAATACAAGCACAAGCGAGTTGGTATGAGCTGAATCCAAATGAAGGGCAAAATAAGAGTTGTGAAGCGGCCCTACCGCTAATTTAAAATTTGACTGTTGAGTATTATAACTTTTATTTAAAAGACATCCAAAATAGTGTGCCCTTTTCAAATTTCTCACTTAAGAGTGGTGACCTTTGTAGCGCAGGGGCTGTTTTTAACTTTTAACTTTGAATCCGCGGCTCGAGATTTTATGCGGCCGGCCCGGCCCCCTCTATTCAATAACATTTACCAAGCCTACTGGAATGACCCCAAATCTCCCGATTACAGTTTTTCCCCGTATTCGTTGTTACTGTCACTAAGCGCCATCCCCCCCCCCCCCGATCCCCCCACTCACTCAATGTTATCTAGGGTTAGCGCAATTATGTTCCCTCTCTTTGAAAGCACCCCTCTATCTCCGGTGTGTAAAGTCAGTACGGGCCGGACTTTGTTGCGTGAAAAGTAACCCTTTTTCGGAGCTTTTGGAAACACAAATTGGGGGGGGGGGGGGGGCTTTCTTCGTTATCATTTCTTCTTTTTCTCTCTCTCTCTCTCTCTCT